>CAUYUJ010021047.1:84894-112394 GCA_963575745.1 Prorocentrum cordatum | reverse complement strand
GGGAAAATTATCGGAAGGATGTTGTTGCGTCGAGTCCACCACGAGCTGCTCAGATCACGAAGGGCTGATTCCTTCTTGCTTTGCTGCTTTCGAGCTGGGACCATGCGAATCTCGCGTCCCTGAGCGCGGGTCCTGAGGAGAAAATCATGTTGAAGGTGTGCGTAGGCTGCGGCCTCGGCTGAGGAAGCCCGGGAACCGCACGGGTGGCCAAGCGCAATGGATGCGTCAGGTTTGTGCCTGCATGCTACGGGTGACGCCACAGCACCAGCAGGCTGAGTGAGAAGGAGGAGGAGGAAGCACTCCTATTTGTGGACGGCGCTTATTCCATAAATCATCTGAAACCCAAGGCTGTCCTGAGAGTTGCTGTTTGTTGTGGCCGATCCCGTCACCTGGGAAGCAGCACGTGTGGTGTTCTCACGCTGCGCGTTATCCATATTCAACTGACACGCTTGCGGGGTAGAGGGGAGGAGGGAGGCCCAGTCGGAGTGGTTTCTCATGTTCGCTGTCCACTGCGGGCGGCCGATGAATACTCTCGTCGGCCCACGGTCTTTTTTTTCTGACTCGTGGCCTTGCGACTCTGCATCTGGCCTAGATTTCTCGGCCTGTCGGCCTTGGCCAGGCTGGATGTTGAACCTGGGGTGGGGCTTTGAAAAGGGGCGGCGAACGCCGGAAAACTGCCTCGGCAGCCCAACGATTCGGGTCAGGAGCTGCTCCCATGACTCGACATAGCAAATTCTCAAAGCGAGTTGGGGTTCCATGGGACGTCGTGGCCAGCTTCGATGTGAGACACGTAGACGCGGGCAGCTGGGCAGTGCACTGTGTAGTCCAAAGGCGACGGATGACTTCCTCCTCTGGGGTCGCACGTGTATTCGACATCGGTACACCAGATGTCGCCTCCAATTCAACAGTTACGAGGGCCCAGGGACACACACACACATAAATACACACAAATCCCATGATTCCCCATGGTTTCACACATGGGTTTTCGTATTCCCCCCCACTTCCCATAGTTTCCCATTCTTTCCTGGGGGTCGGCAATGTCTTGTGTCTGTGTGTGCTTATTCCCCTCCTGGACAATCCTGAGGTGCGCAAGGCTTTTTGCAAGACATGGTTGCCCATCTCCGACGGCGGCTCGGGGTTCTGCAGGGACCTCAAGAGGCGGCCCCACGTCCTGAAGCGCGCGGGACTCGGCACCAGCGAGCCCTACGCTGGCAACTCCGAACGCATGAGGGAGCGAGGGAGTATCCTTTGAAGTGCATGGCGGCTGGAAGGAAGCCATCCAAACCAGAACTGGAAGGTTGGCCCTGCCTGTAAAGATGATGTTAGACCGCCATCGTGCAACACGCGTGTCTGAATCTGCCCCCTGGACAGAAGCCCTTCGCCTCCTTCATGCACGTGGCCCGCGGCGCTCGTCTCTGGTGCATCGTGCCACCCGCCAGGCGGAGCATGCAGTGAGGGTCGGGCGGAATTGCATACTGATGCAGAGGAGAAATCCACGAACAAAGAAAGGGGGAACAACAGGGGGAGGTACCATTCCTGACGGGGCCTGTCCGCCCGCGGCACCGACCGCCGTTGCTGCGCGCCGCATCTGCAGGGAAACGGCTCGGGAGCAGGAAGAGCGCGGCAGAGAGGAGAAGCCAGGGAGCAAGAGGACAAGGAGGAAGAGGAGGAGGAGGAGATGGGGGACAGGCAGGGAGGGCTAGCCAACTGGCACCCTCGCTGTCGCTTGCTGGGTGCTGCTGCGTGTCTGGAAGCGTGGTCCAGCTCGTTCCCGAGACGCGTGCCGCAGACCATCGCGCAGCGCTTTGTCAGCTCCCAGGCCGGTGCAGAGCTCCGGGGCAGCTCCTGAGCAGGTTGCTTAGGCCCTTGGGACGCACTGGGGCAAGTCCGCGAGCTGGTGGGCGCTAGCAACGGGCAAGGCTCTCCACTGAGCAGGGACCGACCGTCCCGGCATTCCTGTAGGCCTACCACGACATGTTCTTAGAACCCACAAATGTTCTAAACATAAAAACAATGTTCTCAGGACATCAACCCGATGTGTTAAAACAAGACAGTCACAGCCAGAAATGTTATACGAACATTTCGTGGAGACCACAAAAGGTTCTTTGAACCTTGTTTGGAAGGCCATTGGGCACGCCAGGACGCTTCGCCACTGTTTGACTCCAGCACTCCTCGGAAGTTCCCCACGCTCGCGCGCAGGCGGCCGCCCGCGCCAACCCGCCCCGCGCTGGCGCAACCGCGCGCGTCCAGCCGCGCAGGGAGGCGCGCGCCGGCGCGCGCTGCAAGACGCGCGCAGTGCGCGCGATGACGCACACACGCGCGGAGCTGCACTGCTACCCTCTTTTGCTCGGGTTGCTTCCTGGAGAGCGAACATGGTTTTGGAAAACGAGCCCGCAGGCAGGGCTAGCGGCTACGCCGGCTCCTCTCCAGGGCTGCTGGGCAGGCATCCGCGCAGCGCCTCGCTGCGGTTCGCAGCGTGTCTGGGAAGCGGTCTTCTACTCGTTCCCCATGCGTGTGCTGCAAGCGTTTGCGAAGCTCCTCGGCAGCGTTTCTTAGGCTCGGAGGCAGCTCCGAGGCCCGAAGCAGCCAGGCAACTCTTTCTGGGCTCTCGGGCAGCGCCTGGGCAGCTGAGCATGCGCCTCATTTAGAGCAACCACATAAACATAAACTGTTGGCGCTCCGCGCGGATTTCTTGGATTCCTGGCGCGCGGAGCGCGCCAGTGGTGGCGCCGGAGGCGCCGCCAGGGGGGCCCAGCGCCGATCCAGGAAATCCGCGCGGAGCGCCAAAAGCTTATGTTCATGCGGCTTCTTCTTTTTGGGCCATTCGCCAGCGCTCCGTAGCGTCCCCTGAGAGGTTCCCGGGCATCCTGGCAAGCTCCGCTGGAAGCGCCCCGCCCCTCACAGGCCTGCGCGCCTCCTATGGTCGGGCGTTGGCAGAACTGGGTTTCGTGGGACCTGGTCTAGTGATGTGTACTGGGGGCCGCCCCCCAGGTCCCGTTCCACCAATCGGAACTGCAGTCGCCCGAAAACACCAGCTACGGCAGACCTGGTTTAGTGGTTCTGGCCAATCTCGGGGCCCCGGGGCCCCACTACTGACCGGGTCCCCTTACCTGGGGTCGTGGCGATACCCGACATGGGCATGCTCGCAAGCGCCCTGCCTAGCGCCCGCGATGGCAGGTCTTCCCCGGGGCGCCTCCCCGGCCCCGACGGGGGCGCCGGCGGCGCGGCCGAATGGGGCGCAGAGCCCGGGTGCGCCCGGGCTGGGGGCGAAGGGCCCCGGGCCCTCCCCCCAGATGGGGGAGGCTCCTCCTCCTCCTCCTCCTCCTCCTCCTCCTCCTCCTTTCCTCCTCCCTCCTCCTCTCTCCTCCTCCTCCTCCTCCTCCTCCTCCTCCTTTCTCCTTCCTCCTCCTCCTCCTTTCCTCCTCCTCCTTCCTCCTGCTTTCCTCCTCCCCTCCTCTCCTCTCCTCCTCTCCTCCTCCTCCTCCTCCTCCTCTCCTCTCCTCCTCCTCCTCCTCCCCCTCCTCCACCTCTTCCCCCGCCTCCTCGCCCACCGTTGTTTCTCCTCCCCTCCCCTCTTCGTCCTCTTCCGTCCCACGTCGCGCTCCTCCTTGCCCACAGTCCCTCTCCTCCGCCTGTCCTCTTCCTTATCACGAACTTCACCCTGTCGCACCCCGATGGCAGTCTTTAGGGCGGTCCGGGAGGCGAGCGAGCCAGCTAACGGCGGTGCGTGTCTCTGGCTGGCACCATGCTACTGACTGGAGAGAGAGAGAGAGAGAGAGGTGAGGACGGGGCAGGGGAGGCTCGGGGGGCAGGGAGGGGAGCGCGGACGGGGAGGATGGGCGGGGCGGGCGCGCCAGCTCGTCGGCGTAGAGCGGGTACTTCGTGATAGCCTCCAGCCCCGGGGCTCGCGGAGCGCGGGGCTGCGGACTTGCCTGGGTTCCTTCCGTTGCTCCTCCTGCTGCTGCTCCCGCTCCTGGTTCTGTCCTCCTCCTCCTCCTCCTCCTCCTCCTCCTCCTCCCCTCTCCTCCTTCCTTCGCCTCCTCCTCCTCCCCCTCCTCCTCCTCCTCCCTCCTCCCTCCCTCCCTGCTCCCTCCCTCCTCCTCCCACCCTCTTGCTCCTTACCTAGTCCCTCATACTCTCTCTCTCCCTCCCTCCCTCCCTCATTGATCATCCTCCTACCTGCCACGTTTTTCTACCTCCACCGTGTCCTCCTCCTCCTCCTCCTCCTCCTCCTCCTCCTCCTCCTCTTCCTCCTCCTCCTCCTCCTCCTCCTCCTCCTCCTCCTCCTCCTGCTCAACGGTGAGTCTCCTGATACCATACCGAAATCACGACTCCGCAGGAACGCACCCAAAATGAGGTTCTGGAACCAAGTGGGCCTCAAGAAGAAAAAGGCTCCGCGTACTGAGTCTTGTTTGAACACAGACGCCGAATTAACGGGAATGGCTTCCATCCCGCCCCCCTCCATCCGAAGTCACGATGCACAACACGATTCGGGAAGACATACGGGGCCATCATGAAAATGAGTCATCCCAATCTGAAATTTTGACGCCAGCTCCGCTGCAACAACTCGGACCGTCAAAAAGCGCCCGTCAAAAACGCGCGGGCAGACCCGAATCCCAGCGCGCTCGAGCCTCACGCTTCCCCGAGCGAGGTGGCTCTCCACCGTCAAGCGACCGACCTCGACGTGCTGGTCAACTACGCCGTGAGTGATGGGGGGTCAAGGCTACACCTCTGCCCCGCTTATCAATGCGTCGCATCGGCACTGCGTCGCCCCTGGTTCATTGCCGCACTCACGGGACAGGCTGCCCGCGTATGTGTCGGCCTTAGTGGGCCCCGGAAACGGCAGGGCCGTTTTTTCACCGTTTCCGAGAAAATTGTGTGTCCCTTGAACATGAAAACGGCAACAAAAAAGCGACCGGAAAGAGAGCGTCTCCTTATGTTCGGCGACGACGGGCGTCATGGGGGGGGGGCCGCGGGGGGGGCGTATGAATGACGTAACGCACCGCCCCCCGCCGTGTGGTTCCGGCACCACAGCCGCGCCCGCGCGCACGACGCGACGAGCGACGCGCGACGAGCGACGACGACGACGACGACGACGACGACGACGACGACGATGACGAGGACGACGCGAGCAAGATGTAGGTGGCGATATGCCCCACTGCGCCTGTGTACACAGCAGCTGTTGTGCCCGCGAGCACGGTGGCACAAACTGACGCTTTGTTGCACGCGGCTGCCATGGTGTACATAGGCGGTGTGGTGCACACAGGCGCTGTGGTACACGCAGGCACTGTGGTGTACACAGGCGTTGTGGTGCAGATCGCCACCTACATGCTGGTGCTACCCGTCCCCCGTCATTCCTGGGCATTCCCAGACGCCGCCAGCGCAAAACATGATGTCATCAACCTCTCCACACCCCCTCAGATGATTGCCGTGATCGGCCCGGAACAAAAAACAGGCTCCAGCCGCGTCCGTGCGCACGACGACGATGAGCGACGAGCCACGAGCGATGACGACGACGACGACGACGACGACGACGACGACGACGACGACGACGACGACGACGACGACGACGACGACGACGACGACGACGACGACTGCGGACCAGACGCCCATGCGGATTCTTACGCGGACACCTGCGCGGATCCCGGCGCGCACGGCGGCAAGTGCCCGGAGCGCACTGGGCCGGGGGGTGGAACGTTACGTCGTAGGGGGGGGGAGCGGGGGCCATGACGCCCGTCATGCCCTAAGCAATAAAGAAATGGTCTCCAACGGCAGCAAAGACGGCTCCAGGATTGGAACCGGAGCGGGAACCTGTAAAAGAACGGCGACGGAACCAACAAAAAACGGCGTCGGAACCGTCAAACAAACGGCAAAACGGAAACGGTAAAAAAACGGCCCTGTCGTTTCCAGGGCCCACGAAGGTGTTGGCGGTCCTGCTCGAGGATGCCCCGACCCAGCTTGCCCAACCCCCAGTGTGATGTGGCTCCGCCCACCTCTCTCCCCACCCTCTCATCTCTTCCCCCTTCTCTCTTCCCCCTCCTCTCCTCTCTTCCCCCTCCTCTCTTCCCCCTCTCCTCTCTTCCCCCTCCTCTCTTCCCCCTCCTCCCTCCCTTTCCCTCCTCTCTCCCCCTCCTGGCTCATGGGGGCAGGTCCCTGAGTCCCCTGCGGATTCCTTGCATCAGCTCTGGGACTCTGGGGGTGAGGCCGCCTTGGCCGTTTGGCACCCACCTGCGGCGTCCCAGAGATCCCAGCAAACATTGTGGGGCGGGGCAAGAAGGTACCCCCACCGCGACTCCTCGGACCCCTCCGGGAGTGCGCTCTTAGTAGAACTACAAGGCGACGCTAGCCGTCGTGACGACGGAAGGACGGGTGTCCTTGCCTCTTCCGAACCACTGACCTTCGGCCACTGATGGTCGGCAGCTGGCCTGTCAGTCTCCGGGCTCCGCCGTCGCGGGTCGCCCTTGTCGCGCTCCGCCCTAGGAGGAGGAGGAGGAGGAGGAGGAGGAGGAGGAGGAGGAGGAGGAGGAGGAGGAGGAGGCTGAGGAGGAGGAGGAGGAGGAGGAGGAGGAGGACCAGGTTCTCTTTGCCCGTCCCGCCTGGGCACCCGGCCCCTCCCCTGCTGGCCGCCCTCGGCATCTGCCACTTCTCGATCAGAGATTACGGTGGGGACATTGGAGAAGGAAACCTTTGATAAGGAATCCAGGGACTGGAAGCCAGTGAAACTCCAATCGTGGATTGGACATGGATCTCACAGCCGCCCTCATCAGATAAGGAACTCCCCAGGGTCTCAAGCCTCCTGGGCACGTTCCTCAACGAACGCCCCCACCGTAATGCATCTGCTCGTTCGGAGCGGCCGTACATCGCAGGAGTATAGTGGAGGCCAGTCCACAAGAAACCTTCCACAAGAGACCCAACCCTGAGACCCCAGGACGTCCATTGATTGTTGGTGTGGGAACGAAACGCCTTCAACAGCCAAACCATCGAAACCCAAGAAAACCAAAGCCCCCTGGATGCAAGCAGCAGGGTGTGTCCTGGCTTGGGTCTCCACGGTAACCTGGCCTGGGGCCAATTCCTCTGGCTTTGGATCTTGGCGAACTCTCTGAGTCCTCCGAACACCACAAGGGCACGCCTAACGCAAAGCCTGCGGCGTACCACATGCCGTTCTCTCCTCCCTCCCTCTCCCCTCTCGTGCTCTGGCCTCCTCCCTCCCTCTCCCCGAGCCTCCTCTCCATCCATCCTCCCCCTCCTCCCCCCCTCACTCCCTCCCTCCCTCGCGACCAACCTCGGTGGTTGCTTCCGTCGCCGAGGGGGGACCTTCACTTCGCCTCCCCTACCTCCGCACGCCTGCACCAGCGCCATCTCGACGACGCAGGCGCAGCTGAGCGAAGGCGCCTGGGCCCGGCTCCGCGCCCACGTGTCGTCGTGGCAGCCGTCGCCGCGGGGGTGGGGGAGAGGGACTGTGGGCAAGGAGGAGCGCGACGCAGGAAGGAAGAGGACGAAGGGGGGGGGAAGGAGGAACAACGGTGGGCGAGGAGGCGGGGGGAGGAGGTGGAGGAGGGGGAGTAGGAGGAGAAGGAGGAGGAGGAGGAGGAGAAGGAGGAGGAGGAAGAGGGGAGGAGTGGGAGAATAGGAGAAAGAGGAGGGATGGAGAGGGGAAGATGTCTGCCCTAAATCGCGGCGAGGCGCAAGCATGGAGGAGAGGGTCGCGGGAGAAGGTGAAAGAGGAGAAGGTGAGGAGAAGGACGGCGGGGAGAGGAGGAGGGGGAAAACATAGCACCCTTCAGCTGCGGATAAGAGGGAGCTGGCGCAGGATGGATCGCGGGTGGGTCGCGGGACGGGTCTCGGTTAGGCCGCGGGGGGGCGCGGGCGATGACGACGACAACACCACCACCACCACCACCACCACCACCACCAGTAACAACAACCATCTTAAGACTGTTCGATCAGACCTGATTCCGTGCCAATCGACGCGTATATCCCAAACCCTCGATGCCCGCCCTCTTAGTCTTCGATCGTACCCCCCTTGGGGGATCTCTTGCTTACCTGCCGCGTGCAATGGATGAAAGGGGGATAGGGCGGAGGAGACGGAAGAGCACGGATATAAAGGAAGGGAGGACGGATAAAAGGGGGATGGAGAAGGATGGAGCACGGGATTAGCAGGAGGGGGCTAGGAGCAGAAAACAGGTGGCAGAACCATTCGGGCTGATCGGGCGGATACACCCCAAAAGGCGGGGAGGGAAGGCGGGCCCAAGCGGCCAGGTCGAGCAGTCGAGTTGCTGAATCGCGAGTGCTGCATGGCTTGAGAGGAGGTCTCCAGCGATAGCGCAACTCCAAAGTGCATCGCGAGACAACCCAGAGCGAGAGAGCGATTCCTCAGCGTCGAGGGCGCGGCGTTAGAATACATTGCGAGGACGTCCCACGCGAGAGAGCGCTTCCTGAATACATTGTGAAGAGGTCCATCGCGAGAACACGATTTCTCAATCACTTGTAAAGGAGTATCAGGCGGGAACCGCTGTTGTAAACCGGGGCCGAACAACCCAATCTGGTGACCCCACACTTCCAATTGTGAAAAATTGATGCGAGCCCAGGGAGGTGCACTCTAATTGCAAAGATAGCATGGTCATCGGGCAGGAGAGGTCAAACAATAGTATTTGTTTGGGATGAGAGTTCGACTGCAAAAACAATAACAATCATGTGAATACTGTTCGCTCCTATCTGATCGCGTGCCATTGAACACGTACATCCGAAAACTTCGGTACCCGCCCTATTTGTAGTCGATCGTGCCCCCTTGGGAGTCTGTCTTCCTTACCTGCCACGTGCATGTAGCGCAGCCCCTAGAACAGGTGAGGAGAGGACGGATGGAAGGCGGGAGAAGAATGGAAAGCGAGCGAACTTAGCAGAAGGGGGGCTACGAGCAAAACAGCTCGTGGCAGAACTAGACGGGCAGATCGGGCGAGCAGATCCTAGCGGGCGGGTCGGGAAGGCGGGCCCAGACGGCCAGGTCGAGCAGGCGGGTTGCTGAAGCGTGCATCCGGAATCGCGAAAAGGTCTCGAGCGACAGCGCGATTCCAGAGTAAATCGTGAGAACGGCCAAAGCGACAGCGCGATTTCTGTGTGTCGAGGGCGCGGCGATTGAATACATGTCAGACAAGTTCCACGCTGTAGCGCGCTGCCTGAATTGATTGTCAGGAAGTCCCGCGCGAGAGCGCGATTGCGGAATGACCTGTGAGGGCGCATCAGGCGGGAGCGCCTCCTCATGCCCACCGCCCTCCTCCTCCTCCGCCTCCTACTCCTCCTGCTGATGTTCCTCCTCCTGCTCTCCTCCTCCTCCTCCTCCTCCTCCTCCTCCTCCTCATGTTCCTCCTCCTGCTCTCCTCCTCCTCCTCCTCCTCCTGGTATCCTGCTCTGCTCCTCCTCCTCCTCCTCCTCCTCCTCCTCCTCCTCCTCCTCATGTTCCTCCTCCTGCTCTCCTCCTCCTCCTCCTCATCATCATCATCATCATCATCCTCCTGATTGTTCCTTCCTCCTGCTGTCCTCCTCCTCCTCCTCCCCTCCTCCTCCTCCTTCCTCCCTGCTCTGCTCTCTCCTCCTCCTCCTCCTCCTCCTCCTCCTCCTCCTCCTCCTCCCTCCTCATGTTCCCCTTTCCTCCTCCTCTCCTCTCCTCCTGGTTCCTGCCTCCTCCTCCTCCTCCTCCTCCTCCTCCTCCTGATGTTCCTCCTCCTCCTCCCCCTCCTCCTCCTCCTCCTCTCCTCCTCCTCCTCTCCTCCTCCTCCTCCTCCTCCTCCCCCTCCTGATGTTCCTCCCCCTCCTCGAGGAGGCCCCGGGGCACCCTGGCGGCGCGGCGGGGGCCTAGCGCGCCCGGCGTGCCCCGCCCCGCCCCCCCGCGCACAGCCCCGCGGCGCCTCGCCCCGGGGGGCGCCGCGGAGCCCCCTCCGGGGGGCGCGGCGCCCCCCGGCGCCTCCTGCGAGGCGAAGCCGAGGGCAAAAGTCTCCCTGTGCGTGAGTCGGGCCTGTCCCCCTACAGGGGGGACTTTGCGGCGGAAGATGCAAGATGCCCCCAAGATGCCCCAAGAAAAAAGTGAAAAGATGCTCCAGAGAACAGTCCCCAGACTACTTTTGGATCATTTGTTGACAAGTTTTGGGGTATGTTTTATGTTTCGTCGAAAATGCCCCTGTAGGGGGACAGGCCCGACTAAACCCTGTGCAGAAGGATTTGGGGCGAACTATAAAAAAATACGTAGCACCCCGCAGTTGCGAGTAAGAGTGGCGGGGACGGCGGGGACGTCTGCGAGCCGCGAGGCCCTGAGGAAGCTCGCAGCAGGCGCAACATTGTCAAGCTATACAACGAACCCGCCGCAAGCCCCGTCCTTTGTTAAAGCGATGTAGGTGGGTCGCGGGTTGAGTCGCAAGTGGGCCGTTGTGGGTCGACCGTGGGTCGCGGGTGGGTCGCGGGTCAGGCCGCGGGTGGGTAGTGGGTGGGTCGCGGGTGGGTCGCGGGCGGGTCACGGGCGGGTCGCGCGCGGGTGGGTCGCGGGGTGGGTCGCGGGTGGGTCGCGGGCCGGGTCGCGGGGGCGACGACGATAACAAACAACAACAATACTAACAACAACAGAAGCAACATAAGCAACAACAACAACGCAACAAACATTATCCTCACCAAGGATCCGCACTTAAGCCACGCACCCAGGGACAATGAATGACCGTTCGACCCCCTTACTCTGTCCCTCAAAATACAAAACAATGATAAAGAAATGCTCAACAAATCGTCCCAATAATATTTCTGACTATTTCTGAATTTTCCTCCTGTAGAGGGACAGGCCCGACTTACAAGGCAAGTGAGAAGAAGAAGGCCTTCTCAGAAGGCGGCTGGACTTCTCAGAAGCTCTCGCGCCTTCTGAGAAGTCGTTGCTGGTCTTCGGGGGAGGCTCAGAAGACTTCTCCGAGACCTGGGGGACTTCCGAACCCTCTGAGCAGGCCTCCGCCTCCTCGCTTCCCCCCCTCGCTGGCGGCCCAACATCGAGCATCTCTGAAACCTGGCGGCTCCGACTGCTCTCTCGGGCGCCACGGCCTCCGAGCGCTCCTCCCGGCCCCGTCGAGCCTCCCGCAAGCCGCGCACACCGGAGGTCCCTCTGGCGACGGGCCACCGCTCTACTGGCCACCCCTCGGGCGCTCACTCCCCGGGCATTCTCTGGACCCCTGCGTGCTTTTTTTGCGCGTGCCAGATGGTCTGGGATGCTCACTCCTGAAGGGGTCCTGGGGCACACAACGAAATACACACAAATAACAGGATTCCCCCGTATTTCCAACAGTTTCTGGGTTTCTGTCTTCCCCCCCTTCTGGGGAATCGAGGATTACTTGTGTCTGTGTGTGTGTTTTCCCCTCCTGAACTTCGATGGTCCCCACTGAGAAAGGATGCCCGAGCGATGCCGAGTCTGGAAATCCTGAGCCCCCAAAAATGCGGACGGCTCACTTTTGTTGGGGGCGGCCAAGAGGGGGGGCGTCCGAGAGGGGGAGCGCAAAGCATAGCCGCCGGCACGTTTGCGGTTTCAGGGGGTGGGAGGGCCCGGGGACGCACTGAAATAAGAAGAGGCGCCATGACATGTGGGGAGATGTCATGGCCCCCGCCACGCTGTCCCGCCCCCAGCAATCGCCCCCCTCTCTGCCGCCCCCGACTGTGGCCGCCCTGTGCCGACCTTCCTCTCCGGCGGACCCGCCTCCGTTCTGCCTCGTTCTGGCCTTCCTCGGCCCGCTGCCGGGAGCGCAGCGGCGCCGGTGCCTCCGGCCCGCGCCGACATCCAGCAACCTGTTCTGGAACAACCCCGCGTGTGCGAGCGAGGCCCCTGCAAACGGGGCGTTAGCTGACGGATCGGTAGCCAAGGGTGCGTTTCCAATGGCGCTTTCAAAGAACTTGACTTGCCGCGCAGCAGTGCGAGGAAAACACCCCCGCCGACAGCGACGACTCTGCATCGACGCTAGTGTCGTCCCGATGTATCACGCACTAGTGTGAGGTAAATGCCCTGGCACCCCGTTTTCGCTTGAAGAGGGCCCTTAGCTACCACCCCGTTTGCTAACACCCCGTTTGCAAGGGCTTGGATGTGGCCGATGGCCCGGCCTGGAATGGAACGGAACGTCCGCCAGGGAAAGAACAAAGAAGAAAGAAAGACTAGCTCGGCGCCCAAGCCGGAGCCGCTGTGAGGCTAGCCCCCGCGCGCACCCTCCCCTTCGCTGGCAACTCATGGGAGCCTCCCATACCATCTTGTCGGCTCTTGCGAATCGACACTAATCGACGCTAGTCGACGCTGATCGACGCTCAATCGACGCTAATCGACGCCAGCCGACGCTAAATCGGCGCTATCTCGTCGACTCCAAGACGCTAATCGACGCGAGAGGAGGAGTTAAGAGGGTATACGAGGCTTCCATGATTTGCCACCGAACTCCCCTACGGCAAATTTTTGTCACCGCGTCGATCATTCAATCTTGAACCGATCCCGGCCCTGATCGTTCAAGGCTGAATCGGGCCCTGTGGAGTCACCGTGCCCCTCTGTGCTCCCGCGTCGCTCTGCATGGTGCGGAGCTCACCGTTGAACGCCTCCGCGGGCGTCGCCGGCGCGTCGCCGCGTGAACCTGCCGTGCCCCTACAAAGGAAGAAGGAAGAAGCGTAAGCACAAACTTGTGGCGCCGAGCGCGGATATCTAGGAGATCTGCGGTGGCTCCCCGCTTCCTGGCGCGCGGAGCGCTCCAGGGGCGGCGCTTGAGGCGCCGGGGGGGGGACCTCTGTGCGGATCCAAGCAATCCTTAGGTCGGGCGTGTCCCCCCAGAAGCGGATTTTGGAGGGAAAAATGAAACATTGTATTGTTTTTGTTTTTTTTTCAATCCCCCGACTATTTTTTGACTATTTGTAAATATCCCCCCTGAAGAGGGACATGCCCGACTTCAAGCAGTCCGCGCCAAGCGCCAAAACTTCATGATTATGGCGTTTTGCTTCGTCTTCGGCCGATGACAGGGTCTGGATCGGGGATCTTCTGACCGGGTCAATCCAGACCTGGGTCAGCAGGAAACCAAACAACTGGAATGCAGGACAACAAAAACTGCAACGCAGGTCTTCGCAAACCCGGGCCAGCCAGTATGCGCGGCCGCCTCGCGGCCACGAGCGGCTCGCTAACCCCAGGCAGCCAGAGGGGGTCTTCGCAGGATCCTTCAGGATCCGGTGCCCTGGCTGACCCCCGTCTGCATCGGCTATTCGTAAGAGTGACCCTGGGTAAGAGTGACCTTTGGTGCGCGGTATTAGGGGGGGCGCGGGGGAGCCAAACCCAAGCGCGCAAGCCGCTGATATCGCAGCGCGTTCGGCGATTGGGGGGCCCACTAGAGCCCGCACCGAAGGTCACTCCAGCGAAAGGTCACTCTTACGTCTAGCCGATCTCTCGAGCCTCTCGAGCCCCCGTCTCTCGTCTCTTACGTCTTACGAAAGAGCCCCGTCTCTCGAGCCCCGTCTGGACAGCCCTGGAAACGGCACGGCCGTCTTTTCACCGTTTCCGAAAAGTGTCCCTTGAACATGGAAACGGCAAAAAAACGGCGACCGGTAAACGGCAACAAAAACGGCTCCAGGATTGGAACCGGAGCGGGAACTCATAAAAGAACGGCAAAACGGAACCGGCAAACAAACGGCGCCGGAACCGGCAACGAAAACGGCAAAACGGAACAGGCAACAGAAACGGCCCTGTCGCTTCCAGGGCCCACTAAGCTCTCGAGCCCCGTCTGGACAGCGGACCTCCGAGCCCAGCGGGGGGGGCCCGGCAAGGCGGGGGCGCGGGGCGGAGTGCGCGGCGGTGGGCGGGAGCGCAGGTGGCCTGCGGCGGGAGCCGCCAACCATCGGGGCTCCACCAAAGGCGAGTGGCCTGAAGGCTGGAGGAGGAGGAGGAGGAAGAGGGGGAGGAGGAGGAAGAGGGGGAGGAGGAGGAGGAGGAGGAGGAGGAAGAGAACGAGGACGAGGAGGAGGAGGAGGAGAAAGAGGAGGCAAAGGAGGAAGAGGAAGAGGATGAGGATGAGGATGAGGATGAGGATGAGGATGAGGATAAGGATGAGGATGAGGATGGGGATGATGATGATGATGATGATGATGATGATGATGATGATGATGATGATGATGATGATGATGATGATGATGATGATGATGAAGAGCCCAGCCGAGCCGAGGGGCAACTGGTGCCGAGCAGCGGCGAGGCGATCGCCGCCGAGGGCCCTCTGCAGGAGCGCTCGAGAGCCAGGCTTACGGGGCGGGGCGCGGCACCTCCGCCGAGGACAGCAGCGGCACCGGTCCTGGGCGCGGCGGGGGGGGGGGAGGAGCCGCCCCGCCCCCCGGCGCGGCGGCGCCGTCGTGGACGGCGGCGGCGGGGGCGGCGGGCGCCGGCGCGCCGCGCCATTCTCCCCTGGCTTGCCATCGCTGGGACGTCCGTTTCCCCGTGCCGCTGTCGGTCTCGTGTGTGTTTTTGTTGTTGCTGTTGTGTTTTTGTTCTGTGGTCATTGTTTGTTTGGCTTGCTTCCGCGGGAAGATCCAGAGGAGGAGGAGGAGGAGGAGCAAGCTAGCAAGCAAGCAAGCAAGCAAGCAAGCAAGCAAGCAAGCAAGCAAGCAAGCAAGCAAGCAAGCAAGCAAGCAAGCAAGCAAGCAAGCAAGCAAGCAAGCGAGCAATGCTCGTGCTCGTGAAGTCCTGCAGTAGTCCCACTGCGCGGCGAGCAGCGCCACGAGGGCCTACCTAGGGCTCTGGGGGGGCGAGAAGATCACCAACTTTAGCACGGGCGACGGCCGCGCGCTCCTCAGATGGGGCACGGGCTCAGGCCGTAATCCCAGGGGCACAATCTCCCCTATAGGGCGCCGCCCGCAGGGCGTGAGCCCTGAGAAACACCTGTCTGAGAGTGGGGTGGACGGGACCTGCGACGAGCGGGACGAGCAGGGGGAGGGTGGCGACGGGAATGGACGGGAGCGACGCGTGAGCATATGCAGGTAGCGAGGCCTGCATGGCTCGCTGAAGTCAAGAGACACCGACAAGATCCCCAGGCTCGGCTTCATGTACGCAGCCCAGAGGTGGGATCGTCGCCGAGAAAGTCCGACCCAAAGTTTCGACATGCCGAATTTCCTGAAACTTTTCCTCCTCCTCCTCCTCCTCCTCCTCCTCCTTCTCGAAGGAGGAGGAGGAGGAGGGCTTGTGCCTGGCTTGGTGTACCCTCTTGCGCGGCCGAGCGGCGGGAACACGATGGGTGATCCTCAAATGTCACCCGCCGTGGAAAAATGTGCACACGTCCGAGCGACGCCAAGCCTGACGTCATCTCGCCTCGCGCGTCCGCGCCTCGCGAGGCCCAGGCGGGGGGCCCGAACGGAAATGTCGAGCCCTCGGCCCCAAGAAGCCTCCAGGAGGCCCCCCCCAAGAGGCCCCCAAGAAGCCTCCAAGAGGCTCCAAGAGGCCCACCAGAGCACCAAAAGAGGTCCCAAGAGGCCACAAAACTGCCCCCAAAGGCATCAAAAGTGCCCGCAGGAGGCCCCCGAAAGACCTAGGTCGGCGGTGCGGCGTAAGCCCAAGAATCATCTCGCCGCGCGCGTCCGCGCCACGCGATGGTCTTCGAGCCCTCGCGCGGCCAATCTTAGGTCGCGCATGTCCTCCGATGGGCGGCGTTTGGAAGCACGCTCAGACAGTAGTTGACAAATCCTCCCAAGCAGTCAAAAAGAGCACGGGACATCGTTCACCGACTACCTTTGTACTACGATTCTTGAATCGTCCTCCCGCAGAGGGACGTGCCCGACGTCAGGCCGCCCTGGAGAAAGGGCTGCTCTCCTCGCGGGGTCCTCTTCGCGCCCCCCGCGGGCGGCCAAAGGCCTCCCCTCGAACCCGGCCCCTGCCGCGAGGGAGAAGGCCTCTCCCAGGCGCCCAGCGCCGCAGGACACCAAGGACCAATGACCAGTGCGGCACAATCGGTCCGTCGACGGCGGGGAGGACGCTGCACCTGTCCCAGCTCGGTGCATCATGATGCGTGAAGCTTTTCTTCGTGGGCGCAGCTAGTTGCAACTGCGACGGTCCAAGGGCGCGCCCAGCCCATCTGCACCGCGCGGCAGCGCCAAAGGGCCAGACGGACGATCACTGGAGAGAGCACGCGCGCCTCGCGCGGGTGCTGTGAGAAGCTGGCGCCTCGCACGCCCCACGCGGCCTCTGCGAGGCGACGCGGATGGAGAGGACGTTTTTTTTGGGGTGGGGTGGGGCCCTGGGGGTCGAAACATGGGCACATCATCCTCATATGCCAGCGGAGGCGGCAGCACGAGCTGCCTCCTCCTTTGCCCGCACACGCAGGCACAAAGCGCTCATGCCCTCCGTCTGGACGAGGCCTGGCGCTGCAAGCTGCAGCGTGACTTCGTCTGGGGGCGGTAGCGCGGCAGCGTAGCACATATTCGCGACTCCACGTCTGGAGGTCGTCGTGACCTCAGCGTTCTGCTGATGCTGAGAAAACTGGCCATCATGAATCCGTCTCAAAGCAAGGGCGCCACTAGCCAGCTTACGCTGCTGGAATTCTCACCCCAAGAGACGGCAGCTGCGGGTCGTATAAGCTCCGCAGACATTGCAGAAAAACAACAACCTTTCATCTGTGCCCTGGACCACCGTGCAGTGTGCCAGGGTGTGCCCTAAAGACAGATCCAGAGTTCGCTTGAGGTTCCTACGCATACCTTTACAGCCTAGCATGGGCCTTGAGTCCGCGAGAGGGTTAAACATCTGAGGCATCGTGCACGCCCATATTCGAGCTCCTGCCAAGCGTGCCAACCTCCAGATTTCAAAGGATGGAGAGGACGAGGAGGGGAACGCCCAAAGACGACAGCGGGGCGGGCGATGGAACTAGATTTAGGTTGGGCGTGTCCCCCTGCAGGCGGACTTGGGAGGAAACATTCAAGATACTCAAAACTACACAAAAACAGTCAGAAAGAATGAACAATGCTCCAGGATAGTCCCCAGACTTTTTAAAGACAATGTTTGAACATTCGCGCTGTAGAGGGACAGGCCCGACATCAAACTAGATCACAGGGGCATGTCAGCACGGGCAAGGACGGGCATCATTGCAGGGAAGATCAAGAGGCATGCGCAGAGAGCGGGACTGAATGGCATGCGGTCGGTGCCGCGTGCCGTAGACGGAGCTTCCTATGGGGCCGCGGTCCTGCTGAGGCGTGTGGCGCCATGGGATGCGTTCACGACATGCGCCGGCGCCCACTGGGCCCGCAGGTGTAGCTCCGTATGAGGCAACGATCCTCGTGAGGAGAGAACCGACATGGGAGGCCTGTGCGCCCACGGGTCGTCGCCCACTGGGGGCGCAGGTGGCGCTCGTTATGAGGCCACGAACCTCGTGAGCGCCGGAATGGGCACGCGGGGAGGAGGCGGAGGAGGACGGGCGCGCTGCGGATCGAAAGCGAGGACCAACTGCCACAGGAGAATTGGGAACATAATGGAAGCTTCTCCACGAGGTAGGCCTCTGTCAGCTACGTGCAACGGGTCACCCTAGGGCCTGTGCTTTGGTGCGCGGCTCCCAGGCGCCAAGGGGGGGGCCAAGCCCAAGCGTGCCAGCTGGACCTGGTGTCGGGTCCTCGTGGGCGGAAAAGATATCCGTATCCGAGGCCCGGCCGCGACCCCGTCGATACGGCGCGTCTTTTCGCGGACGCCCCACGCAGAATCTACGCATGCGACCGCGCGTCTACGGGATCGCGGCCCAGAAACCAGCGACCGCGACGGCGCGGACACGGACACGTTCGCAGCTGTCGCGACATCTGTGGGCCCGGACCACAGGTTCCTCGAGCGGCGAAGGGCCGCCTCGAGCGGCGCGAAGGGCCGCCCTCACGCGCAGCCCACGCCTGGGACCCGCGGGGGCCACCATTAAACCACAACCCAGGCACCGGGGTGACCGGTAACCAAAAGGTGCCGATGACGCTACTCCCCGGACCTTTCCCTTGGTGCGCTCTGACCAACATTGCGAGGCGAATCCAGCGCTGGCGACGAGGGCCTCCCAGGAGGCCCCATACGGGGAAAGTCGGCCGACTAGGGTAGCGCCATGGGTACTCCAGATTTCGTGATAAAGGGAGGGGGGTCTCATTTCGGGGGGGGTCTCTTCCAGGCTATCTTGGAGGGCCTGGGGGGTCTGGGGACGATGTTTTGGAGGGTTCTCCCACGGGGGAGGTCTGAAATGGCTTGTCTTGGAGGGTCCAGACCCCCTCCCTTTTATTACGACATCTGGAGTACCTTTCCCTACGCTGAACAAGGGCATGGCGTCCGCGGAAGCAGGCGGCGCCGCCGTGGGCCTCCGAGCGCCGCCGCGGGCCGCCGAGGGGCCGCCGCCGCGCCGCCGCGGGGGCCGCCGCCGAGGGCCGCCGCGGGCGGCGGCCCCCGCCGCGGCGTCCGCCGCACCCCCCCCGCGCACGCTCTCGCGCGACGGCGGCGACGGCGGCGACGCCAACGGACGCCGACGGACGACGGGGACGAAGCCGGCGACGGCCGACGGACGACGCCGCCGATCGACAGCGACGCCCAGGACGACGCCGACGCCCGACGCCGAGGACGACGGCGGCGATCGACGCCGGCGGATGGTGGAGGACAAGCGCGTTCCACGACTCGCAAGGTGACCACGCGCAACTGGCCTGAATCCGCTGCGGGCGATGTACGATATATTACCTCGATGCAAACATCTGTTTTTCGGACGTTTGCGAGTAGGCACTTTGTAAGTAGTGGAACGCGCTCGGTGATGATGGACGACCACGAACGACGGCAACGACGACAAGCGGCGGCGAAATCGCCCCACCCCGCCAGGCGTCCTTGCACGCCGCAGCTGCTGCAGGACCTCACGGTGCTGGCCTCTGGCGCGTGGGCGAGTCAATGTCGTCGGAGCCGTCGCAGGTCGTCGTTGGTCCACGTCATTTGTCAAGAATCGGGGGCGCGCAAACATGGATTAGCGTTAGGTCGGGCATGTCCCCCTACAGGCCAATTTTCGACGAACAATAAATATACTCAAAAAATACCCCCGAGTGATCAAACATGTTTGAAAAATCGTCTCCCGAAAATCTTTGGACAATTTTTGAATATTCCTAGAGGGACACGCCCGACTTAGGATTCGCGATCCATGGATTTGGCGCGCGGTCGCCAAATCCATGGATCGGGGTAGGTGCCCTCCCCAACATGCGGCCGGTGCCACCTCGTTCGGCGGCGGACATCCACGATTTCCCATGGAAACGGGACCCGTCGCTAATCCACGCCCCCTTGATCCATGTATGCGATCGCCTGAATGAGGCAATATAATCCGCAGGAACAACTTGTCATGGACCACGGGGCCTTCCTCAAGACGTGGCGGCGCGCACAAGGGGAAGGGGGAGGGGGGAGGCGTCTTAGAAGGAGGCTGCTTCTTAGAAGGCGCCAACCTTACATCTACAGAGAGGCCCCGCGCCGCCCGCGCCTTCTAAGAAGCCGGGGTGCGCTTTCTAAGAAGCAGGGGTGCCTCTAAGAAGCCTTCCCCCCTCTCCCCACCCCCTCTCTCCGCGAGGCTGGAAGACCATCTCATTGTCCCGAACCATGTTCTGACGGTCCTGGGGCTTGGGAAGGGCCCCGGGAGCGTGAAGACGGGACAAACACTCTCAGGACCCGTTTCCTTCGTGGAAGCGAGCACTCGTCAGCACTCGGCGGCCCTTCACAGAGGACTCCCAGACGGGTTCCGAATAGATGAGCTCGATGGATCGCGCCGCATCGCCGACGTATCGGCGATGCATCGGCGATACATCGGCGACACATCCGCGACGTCGGCGTGGGGAAAATCGGGCTCCTCATCAAGCCGCCTCGTCGAGGCATCGTCGATGCGGCGCGATCCTCCGACCCCATCTTCACGGACCACATCTGGGAGGCATAGGCTTCAGCGGCCGTTTGGGAAGATCAGGGCACCCCGAAACGCTCTCGGCGGGCCGCAGCTGCTCGGAGACAGTCCGGCGCTGGGGGTCTCCGAAAACCTCAGACGAAGATCTTCGAAAACCTCAGGCGAAATCATCCGAATCCATCAGAGAAGGAGCCAACAAATACCTCGGAAGGCCTCGATCCCCCAGCCCGCTGCGGAGAAGCCTGAATGGCGACGCCCAGGCTAAAAGGGGCATAGGAGGGAGAAGGAGAGGAGGAAAAGGGAGGAGGGAGGAGGGGAGCGAAGAGGACGCCCACGACCACGAAGGGAGTGACCCAATTCGCATGCAACAAAAAACAAACAAGTTAGGAGGGGCCTAGGCAGCCGAAGAGATCCTCCTCCTCCTCGGGAAGAACGCCTCTCCAGCGCCTGGCCTCGACCTCGGCCCCTAGCTCCACGACCTCCGCCCGCGCCAGGCCGAGCATGGCGAGGCCTCGCGCACGGTCGGCAGCGGGACCCTCGCGGCGCGAGGGCTGGGCACCCCGAGCTATTCTCGGAGGGCGGTCGCGGCCCTGGGACCAGGCCTCAAAGAAGGGCCTCCACTCCGAGCGAACCTCAAGAGAGGGGGCACCCGTGTACGCCATAGTGAGCCCTTTAGGATTCCTATGGGCAGGATATCTTCCAGCACGAAATCGGTCAAGGTAAAACCCCCGTCCCCCAGACGCGACAGGACGACACCTCAACCGAAGATTCCCCCGTTTCGTGCTGGAATGTGCCATTGCACCACAAGCCGTGCAACACAGCATCGTATCGTGATACGTGCAGCCATCCGACTCATATACCACCCCCTGCTCAAGGGAGTGCCCCAGCTGGAGCCATGCTCCTGGGGTCGGGGGGTTCTCGGGAGGCGGCTCACCAGAAACCGCACCAGGGGCCTCGCCAGGGGCTTCCCCCGCACCAGGCGCAACCTGAGGCACACCGCTAGGCGCACTTGGCTCACCACCCCCAGGGTCCGAACCAGGAAGGGGGAAGCCAGGGACCGCATCCAGGAGGACGTAGCCGAGCCATTCCAACCCTTGATGATCGTTCAGGGCCAAATCCCTACACTCAGCCTGCTGCCTGGCACTGTACAGCCCGACACGTCGGACAAGCTCTGCATATCCAGTCACAAATTGGCGGTCCTCAATCGAAATTCGGAATGGCTCAGCTCCTTCCTTGGCGAGTCTGTCCGCCTCCGAGTTCCCGAAACGCTGCATTTCAGTGATACGGCCTTCCCTAACATCAACCATCGACGAGTGAGACGGGATCTGATGCACTGCCAAGCCCTCCAAACGGTCCCCAATCTCAGCCCACCAGTGGGCTCGGGCCGACGACGCACCAGCTGCCCCCGCGAGGTTTCGAAGGCAACCGACCGTGGCCGCACAGTCCACATGAAGCGAGACACCTGAGGAGAGGACCGAACGGCGGGAGAGCATCAGCACAGCGAAATCCTCGCCGTCGCGTGCCTGTTGCCCAGGCGCTTCCCCGATCGGCACGACACCAAAAAGGGCAGCGAGGGTCCTACCCTGCCTGTCCAGCACCACAACAGCCCAACCCGCGGTCCCGAGTCCTGTGAGCTTCCCTTCAAAGCCCGACCCGTCCGTGAACACATGAGCCCCCTCAGGAATAAACAAGGGGCCGTCCTGAGGCCACTGAAAGTGCCTGGTGCACGGGTCCTGCGGGTCGCGGGGGGGTCGCTCCACCCAGGCCGCAGGGTTGGGGAAAAGACATCTGCTAAAAAGTTCCCCAGCAGGAGTGGGGAGATGGCCAACCGCACGAGCCGCCTTAGCAACCACGGGATCCAGGTTCTCGCGCCGCCAGGGAGCGAAGGCAACGCACTGAAACCTGCGATGGTACAACGTGCCTCTACCATCTCTGCACAGCTGGCATTGGTCAGGGGCCTCTGGACTATGCTCGCACACTCTGTGCTGGCACCAGTACACATTCGCACACAGAGCTGAAAGAGCTGCCTTGTGCGACTTCGTCCACGACTCCGAACATTTCCGCCCTAGAAGCTGATGAATGGGCTGCCAGAACACTGGGCCGCTCCACATCCCGAAATCAAATTGTTTCAACTGCTCCTCCCGCTCAATGGCCCGAACGACCGAGCCTCGCAGGAGAAGGGTGAAAAACTTGGGCGAAAACCGATCAATTGACCACACACGGTTGAGGTCGTCAACCAGGGCTAATCGAGACACATCGAAACTCCAGCGGATCCGAGCAAGCTGCAGGAAAAGCGCAGCAACAGGCTGGCGGACTTGGCCCCAGGGGGCCCTACTCCCCTGGACCGCCAGGGCGTCCTGGACACAAGCTTCCAACACTGGTTTAGAAATCGAGCCGGCCCACCAAACGCTGACGAATTCCTTTACAGCCGACGTCACCGTCACCAAAAGCGGGTCCCTGAGCCAGAGGCGAGCGGCCGAAAGAAACCTGAAGCCCAGGGAAGTGCCAGGAAGAAGAGGGCCCCAGGATCTCGCAGCTTGGACCCTAAGCTTATGGAGGGTGGTCGGCGGGATCCCCAAGATGTGGGATCCCCAAGAAGCTTTAGCCAGCGCGCCCACACGATAAACTCTACTATGCTTTTCACTCTGCCCCAGCTGTCGTAGGGCAACTGCAGTGCTGCGGGCGGCCTCAATTCTCGACGCCTGCGTGCCGACTCGCCTCGCCCTGCCGTCCAGCGAGTCGCCGCCGAGGTCGCGGTGGGCGATGACCAGCTTGTCGTCCGATAGCCTCCACCTGGGATCCTGTACCAACGCAGGCAGCTGGGAGTGATCGGACATCATGAATCTAGTCTTGTCCCAATTAATTGGCAACTTCCTCGAGTCCAGCTCCGAGGTGACAATCTCGAAACTCTTGACCGTGTTCTCAACAACCGTCCTTGGGCCTCCGATGGTATGCGTCGTCAAATCGTCCACCACATTCAACGCACGACACGGAGGCGTCTCCTCAGCCAGGCGCTTGAGGAGGCACAAGGTCATCAGTTTCGCCACTCCCGTTGCCGCACTGCAGCCAGCCACGATAGTTCCATTCGGATGACTGACTCTGCTCGTGCCTCCTGTCCAGCGCGCACGGCGTGGCGCTCGATACAGGCAGCAGAGCGCCTTCAGCAAGGCGCCGTCGAAGTTGTAGTGCTCTGCTGCTTCTCTTAGCTGCTGATGACTGACATTCTCGTAGAACTTGCGGATGTCATAGAACACAGTTATGGCCGACAGCCTCTTCCTTCTGGCGTAGCAGGCAAGCATATTGTGTACGTACGCCGCTTTGTCACAACTGGTCGTGGCATCCTTTCCCCAGAAAAACTTCGCATCAACCGACGCCTCCCAACCTTTGACATACTGCCTCCTGCATCTGCTCCAAATGCGCGCCCAGAAGCAAAGGAGCCCGATCGGGCGTGTACCTCCTCCTGGTTTAGGCAGAAATACATTGATCGTGACCCACATGCGTTCACAGTGCGGATTGCGCTCCCAACTTGAAATAATCACTTGGAGCCTCCGAACAAACACTCCATCCAGGAAGCTTACCAACCTCATGTGAAAGTTGTCCCAGCCTAGACCAGTGGAATAGCCAAAGGAGCGGCAGACCTGGACGATCTGGTCCTCCGAGATCTGGTCGAGCTTCCACGGGTAACTCCAGTCAGACGGCGCTGCCTCCTGGGCCCTGTCGTCAGAGATCCACAGCTCTTCCCATTCCTCCAGCACCGCCGTGATCGCAGCAGCTCCCACCAGACCATGGGGCTTGCCTTTGGCCAGCGAGGGCGCCTCCTCCAACAGCTTGGGCCTGGAAATCGCGTGCGCTAGCCTGCCAGAGCCATCAGCTGCGAGGTCGCCGAACTCTCTCCAGGCCTTACTCCTGGCCTGTGAGTCCTTGCGTCTGCGCACATCCACCTCCTCCGCTAGAACAGTTCGAAACCAGGCAGACAACTGACCTCCTCTCTTGGCCAAGGCGACCCACTTCTGGACATCCTTCGCCTGCAGGGAGGGGGAATCCGAGATGGCCTCAGGGAGCTTCAGGGCCAGCAGCTGTCTCTCGCACCTCGCGGAGTGCTCTGGCCTGCCTGCTTTCGAACCAGACGGAGCTGACGATGCCACACATAGGGCATCCCATAGCCTGAGGGCACTCAGCCAAGCTCTGGTGTCCGACTCGTCGTGGCGCTCTAGGATAGCCTTCGCACAGTCCACCAGCCTCTTCTTCTTGAGAACCACGCCCTTCTCCCTGCCAACGTAGAGCCTCCTGTCCGAGAACGGAATCTCGAACAACTGCACCAGGTACTTCTCAGCCGCCTTGAACCACATCGCTGCCGCATCCTCGACTGAGTTCACGGGGGCGTCCAGTTGCCACTCGTCAAGCACAGGTGCCATAGGCGGTTCCGTGGTCGAGGTGAGGTCGGTCACCTTGGCACTCTTTGCCTTCTCCCTGGCTTTCCTCTTGGCCTCCTGGTCGGCCAGAGGAAAGGCTCGCGGGGGCGCCTCGACCCAGACAAAGGGCTCGTCCCTGAGGCCCTCCAGCTTGATCTCAACGTAGCAGTGTGGCGAGATCGGCGTGTCCACCCTGGCCTCCACCGACATGGGGAAGGCGTCCAGAGCCTGGGAGCCAATGAAGTAGTCATACTCCTTGCCATTGCAGGTTGGGAGGCCAGGTGCGAAGATGGTGGCGGTTGCCAGGTCCAGCCATCCTAGCTCCATGATCTCCTCAGGTTCTAGGTTCCAGTCACCTCCTAGCAGGAAAGGGAAACGCTGCGCCCCCAGGAAGGCACTGAGGAACTCCAGCAGCTCCAGGTTCTCGCCCTTGGGGCCGATCGAGTCGACGCCGTAGACTGAGCCGATGATGATCCACGAGTGAGCGCCAACCGTCATGAGCCTCATCACAACACGGTGCTGCCACCTCTCAGGAACCTGGAGCTTGGCCACCCCAATGCCAATGGCCGCTGACAAACCCACTCCTGCTGAAAGAGATCTGGCCGATTCTCCTGTGCGCTTGGCAGTTCCCAGCGCCAGCTTCCGAGAGCAAGTGCGAGTCCATTGATGGGCCCCTGCTTCCCCCGACTGGTCCAGCACGGTCTCCTGAATGCATAACACATGCGGCATCTGACATTGTTTCTCAATCCATGGCATGGTGCTCCGAGCCCTTGGCCAAGTATTCGCATTCAGAGTGCCAACTTTGAACGTACCTAGGGCACCGCGATCCTCAGGAGGGAGCCCTTCCAACAATGAGATGACCTGCTTCGGCTGCAGCGCTGCTTGAGACTCCACCTGAGGTTGCTCAACACTGACTCCCATGGCTCGAGACTCAGCAAGTGGCGACTGAACCTGGCTGGGCACTTCCTCCGAGCATCGGTTGCCCCCAGGATTTAGCGATCTAACGCCAGACTCCAACGACGGGCTCTCGCAATCTACTCTGAGACAGCCAGGTTCGAGGAGCGCCTGGCTGTCGCGTTCTGACACTGAAATTTCCTCACTGCGTGCAACAAAAGGTTTGGACGAGAGGGCCGCCAAGCTCTGGTTGGGCTTGACGGCTACGTTCTGACTGGCTGTCACGTTCTCGGCGCTCTGACATGTCGCCGAAGCCCGTGGCCACTCTTCCTCGCAATTTAACTCTGAGGAGACCAGGCTCGAGGCGCACCTGGTCTCCAATCCGACAAAACGGGTAGACGCCACCCACGAAGTCGACGGCGACACCGCAGCCCAGGGAGTCGCCGACACTGGAGCCGACGGCGACACCGCAGCGCAGGGAGTACCCGACACCGACGATGACAGCTCAACCGAAGAAGACGGCCTCGACGATGCGCTCGTGGCAATCGACTTCGCCGTCAGTGCACGCTCCTCCAGCGCCGCTGCCCGCCTGGGACTCGCACCTGCCGTGAGGCAGGCGGGTTCACTCAGGCTGCTCCTCTCAGGAGAGAGGACGCTAGCGGCCGCCTTCTCAGGAACGGCACCGAGAGATGACCAGGAACAGGGAGTAGCCGAACTCGACCACGTCGCCCCCACTTGTGTCGAGCTCGCGCTGTGGCTAAAGCCCCGACCGTTTTGCTGCCTGCACACCAACGTCAGCAGAGACACGAGAGCGAATGTCCAACTGTGGGGCAGGCTTGCCAACTGCATCAGCCGGCGCCTCGGCAGGTGAGCTCGCTGTCGCGGTCTCTGGGCTTGGCGAGGCCCCTGGTCCAGACTCGATCCCACCTGTGGCGGCTGCTTGTTCCCCAGGGCAACCGTCAGCAGTGCGTCGTCGCTTCGCTTGGAGTCGTTTGAGGTGCTTCTTGTGCTGGTCCTGGGCGGAATTGGCCTTCTCCAGAGCTTGGCGAAATACCGATCCCAGCACCTCTTGCATCTGCTTCGCCACGTTGTTCTTGCGATCCTCGAGCTCTCGTAGGTCCTCTTCAGACACCTCGTAGCTGCCCTTGACAGCCTCAACATCAATGAAATCGTCACAAGAAAAAAGGCTGGCCAGCTCCATCTCACCGTCGATGAGCTTGCGCAGGCTGATGCTCGGCAGGCCGCTGGACTCCGTCGCTGGTGGCCCTCTGTGCTGGCTCTGGAGCTCCACCAGGGCGGCTGCCACCTCGTCGTCGGCAGCCTGCAGCTCCTCGGCCAGGGCCCCAACCGTGACTGCCAGCTCATCTGTCGCCCGACGCCAGCGCTCCAGCTTCTCGAACTCACTGTTGAGGCGTTTCTCGAGCTTCTCCTGCTTCTGCTCTGCGGCAATGAGCCTCTGCCTCCCCGACTGCTTCGGGGGCGGCGCCGCCCTCTGCGCCAGGGCTCCATAGCGCGCGGCCCCCACAGCGTCCCCAGCCTCACGAGCCAGACGCTGTAATTCGAGGGCCTTGGCCTGGGGAATCTCGGGAACAGGTCCAGGAGGGAGTGCCGTGGAGAGGTTGCCTGGGCCCTTGCCACCGAACAGATCTCCCTTGCCGCCTTTGTACCCTTTCTTTCCCTTGCTCGCTCCCTTCCCCGACTCGTCCGACGCCATGGGGGCCCCAGAGTCATCAAGTGGTTGGGGACGAGTACCGAGCTTTTGGCCACAATGCTTGCAGCACATCGATCCCTTTGAGTTCTTACGGCATCCGCAGTGGTGGCATAGAATTTCACCTTTGGGACCTGCCACCGTCTTCCATTCCTCCTCGTGCTTGGCACGCTGGCTGTCCCATTTTTCCCACTTGGCTGCCGAACCCCCGCCCTCAGGTATGGTGCCCCCCCAGCGACGGGGCCGGGATGACTGAACCCACGGGCGGCGCTCCCACTCACCAGGGCCAGCCGGAGCCATGGCGCGAGAGCAAGGATTGGGATGTTGGAGGCTCGCGAACCCCTCGACCGAGGGACCTCCGTACAGGTTGGTTGCTGCCGCGGACTAGCGGTATCCGTTTTTGCCAGAGCGGGCTCAGCCCGCCAAAGCATGGGTCTTGAGCCAAAATGGCTACGGAGAGCGAAGAGGAGGAAGAGGAGGAGGAGGAGGAGGAAAGGGAGGAGGAGGAGGGAAGAGGGACGAACAGGAGGGAGGAGACACGAGGAGGTGGAGGAGGCGGAGAAGATGGAGGAGGAGGAGGAGGAGGCGGAGGAGGAGGAGGAGG
Source organism: Prorocentrum cordatum (assembly GCA_963575745.1). Taxonomy (NCBI): domain Eukaryota; class Dinophyceae; order Prorocentrales; family Prorocentraceae; genus Prorocentrum; species Prorocentrum cordatum. The sequence goes on along the minus strand of CAUYUJ010021047.1, from coordinate 84,902 downwards.
AAGCACAA
>CAUYUJ010021047.1:35000-84794 GCA_963575745.1 Prorocentrum cordatum | reverse complement strand
AGGGGGCCCCCTCACCCTGCACGGCCGCTCTTCGCTGCTCCCTTGCATGTCAACTCCATTCGCATCTCTTCCCGCCTTTCCCTGCCCATCTCTCGTCGAGGCCTATTCCCATGGATCCTCCTCTCCAGCTTGTCCAAACCGTGCTTCGCTGCAAATGGGGTGGTGGTCGGCGAGTCAGACAATCTAGCCAACAACAGGATCGCACTGCGTCGCAACTCGATGTCCAACCGAAAGAGCTTCCCGTGAATCCAGACGCTGCGAAACAAGCCCTTAGGAGGGAGATGGCTTACCTCTGAATCCGACTCATTGCGGGCTGATGCTCGTCTCCTCTTCCTCTCCTCCCCCTCCTCCTCCTCCTTGCCCTGGAACTCCTTGAATTCCAATCATGCACATCCTCCTCAGTTGGCGGCCTGGCTAAAGAATGGTGGTCCCACGTAGACTTCCTGGCAGGCAGGGTCTCCGCTCAAGGGCAGGCAAATGAGAACGAGGATGATAGGATCGGATGGGAGCTACATGATCATCATGGACTACAGTGAACACTTTGAACTGCAATCATAACTCTAACAACTGAGGGAATGTATATCCGCCACCATCCCCCGATGCACGAGGTAGAGTATCCTCAAATGCCTTCGAATTCCCGACTGGATATTCAACATGAGCAGGAGACCAGCCCCACGATTTCCGGGCGCTCCTGGGCGCGTCTGGGGTTTGTCCAATGAATTGCTCCGAATCATCATGGGCGAAATTCGGAATCCACACTTCCAGCGTGCCCTAAGATGGCCCCGTGTGACCTTTCTGGGGCTCTCTTTGGGGCCTCTTGGACTATCTGGGAAGCCCTGGAGGCCAGCACAATGGGTCAACATCATTGGAGGTCGTCAAAAGTGGAACGGTGATCGTACGCTCGCTCATTGTCATACGAGCATCCCGGACGGCCCACGAGGCCTCCGATCTTGCTTCAAGACGGCCTGGAGCCCCCGAGAGGGGCCCAGGACCCAAATAAGGCCCCAAGAGAGGCCCAAAAGGGGGGAGCTCAGCATTGCATCGTGCGGTCCTTCACCCCGAGGAGGAGGAGGAGGAGGAGGAGGAGGAGGAGGAGGAGGAGGAGGAGGAGGGGGAGGAGGAGGAGGAGGAGGAGGAGGAGGATGAGGAGGAGGAGGGGGGGGAGGAGGAGGAGGAGGAGGAAGGGGAGGGGGAGGAGGAGGAGGAAGCTCGCCCACGAGACAACCTCCAGGCGCTCCAGAGCTGCCCACGAGGACCCCAGAGGCCCCTCGGAGGCTGCCGGGGGGCCCAGAGGAGGTCTCAAAAGGCGCCACCTCAGGGCCCTCCAAGAGGTCGTTACTCCAGATTTCGTAATAAAGGGAGGGGGGTCTCATTTCGGGGGGGGTCTCTTCCAGGCTATCTTGGAGGGCCTGGGGGGGTCTGGGGACGATGTTTTGGAGGGTTCTCCCACGGGGGAGGTCTGAAATGGCTTGTCTTGGAGGGTCCAGACCCCCTCCCTTTTATTACGAATTCTGGAGTAGGTACCATCAAATGGAGCCCACGAGTCCTCTTCATATGCCGCTGTATCACTGCAGAGCCACAGTGGCGTGATAGGCCGAAGGCCACTCCACGACACCTCAACGTATACTACGACGCTCTGGATCCAGTGTGCTACATCCCTCAGACAGCGCACTGTTCGGATCGACGCCCGCCCATGTTGTCACCTGCTGTGCATGAGGCGGGCTGTGATTCCAATCTCTTCCATGTTCGGTGGCAACTCATGGGAGCCTCCCATACCATCTTGTCGGCTCTTGCGAATCGACGCTAGTCGACGCTAAATCGACACTAATCGACGCCAAATCGACGCTAGTCGACGCTGGTCGACGCTGGTCGACGCTAAATCGGCACCACCTCAACCGCCCAGAATTATTATCCCTCATGCGAAGACGGGGACCTCGGTGAGGACACGTCCTCACTGCGTTATCAGGGTTCGGGGTTCAATGTTTTCCTCGATTCGATGACCTGTTTGCGAACCAGGGGGAAGCGAAGGAGGCGAAGGGGGCCCATGGGCGAAGAGCGAACCCCATGGGCGAGGGGAGCCCTGGGCGAAGAGCGAGCCCCGGGCGCGAGGCGAGGCCGGGCAACCGGCGAGAGAAGAGGGGAAGCCGGGCGCAGGCGGAACCCCGGCGGAGCGCACCGAAGGGCGAGGCGAAACCCGGGGGCGAGGCGAGAGCGGGTGAAGCGAACCACGGGCGCAGCGGCTAGGGAGCGCACAGAGGACGTGCGCGCCCAGCTATGCACATGGACACGGCCCCTTGAAGCGCGAGACCGGCCGCGTGAGACGAACATCTGCGCGATGCGAACTCTCGAAACCAGCGTGGATTCATGTACGAGTGCGTCCTTCTTTCGCTCCTGAGCAGCGGAACCCCGGCGGAGCGAGCCGAAGGGCGACGCGAAACCTGGGCGAGGCGAGACCGCTGAGCATTTTATTAGGGTGGAGAGCTCAAGGTGAAATCCATATGGGCTTTTGCACCTCGAAAATCAATCCGTCTCCTTTTGCAGATTCAAGCCTCGGAAACCCATCGAAACGGCATTTCAGATTTCACCCTTTGCGCTCCACCCCAAGAGAATGTTCGGAAACAGGGCGAAGCGAACCCCGGGCGCAGCGGAACCCCGGCGGAGCGGACCGAAGGGCGAAGCGAAACCCGGGCGAGGCGAGACCCTGGCGAGGCGAAACCGGGGAGCAGACCAGGGCGATGCGAAGGCCACGCGCCACGGAAGATCACCCCTTGGGCGCACCGCACCATGAAGCACCGACACTGGAAGAAACGATTTCCGGGGGGAGAACCAGGGAAACATCAGGTTGAGATCCTGATGGAATCCGATTGGGATCCGATTTGAGTCCAACTGGGGTCTGATTGGAGAACCATTGGGGTGTGATTTGAGTCCTAGTGGGAGCCGCAGAAGGAACATTGGAATCCGATCTGGATATTGCCAGAATCCTGTTGGGAACCAAGTGCGACCAGATTGGGGGAATCCGATTGGGGTCTGAGCGGATCAGACTGGAGTCCATCCGGGAACCTCAGTTTCCCTGCGGAATCCTGGGAGGCCAGAGGTCGGGGGGCGGGCGATCACCTCCAGGGGACGAGAGCCAGTATAGCTTCGCCGAGCGGGGGGGTCCGCACTTGCTGCCCAAGGTCGGATCTTATTCTGGCATGCCAGTGCGCAGCATCGCATGTGCTCATCACTTCAAGTTACCCTACAGCCATCGTGCTGCGCAGCTCGAGTCCAAACGACATTGTACGCCCCGCTGCGACCAGACGCGCCACCTCGCAGGTCACAATCACCGTGATACTGTAAGGGATGCTGAACATATGCCAGGAACATACATACACAGACACCCCTCGACGAACTGTGCATGTATCGTCAGGGAGGGTGGCAACGTCTGAAGTCGCTAGCTCTCAATTGCGAGCTATACTAGGGATACCGAAAGTTACCGATACCGCTACTCCCTGGACCTTTCCCGGGTACGTTCTGACCAGAATGTCGAGGCGAATCCAGCGATGGCGACGAGGGCCTCCCAGGAGGCCCGAAAAGGGAAAAACGAGGAAAGGGTAGAGGTATGGGCACCTTTTTCCTCCTCTGATATACACCGCAACCCTCCCATGAGGTCCAGACACCACCCATGGGAAGTGTCTATGTGTGTGGTGGCGGAACCAATACGAAACAGATGCGAGCCTCGGCCGCGAACAGGTTCTCCATCCCAGATCCAAGGAGCGGCCCGAACCCCAGAGCTCCGCACAGTCGGAGTCACTGTACTTCAGCGTCTTGACTGCACCCCTCCTCACCTCCGAGGCCCCCTAGACATGTGAAAAACAAGATGGGAGATTTTGCACTATTTTCCGCCTCTCGGGGCCCTTCCCGGCCCTCGGGACCGTCAAACAACGACCCATGATGATAAACCAGTCCCGGGGCATGGGTCGAGGCCTCGGGGGTCGACCTTATGAAAGCATCGTGACGTCGGTGGTCTGCGCTCATCACCTTCGCGCGCGTTTCCGAACCGTGGGGGATGAGCGCGCGCAGTCCGAATCCTCGGGCCACCAGCCTCCCCCCCGAGCCGAGTTCGCGGCGCAGTAACACGCGCCGCCTCGGCACCAGCACGGATGGACGAACCAGGGGGATAGCAAAATCAGCTCACGCAGCTACTGTTTCAAGCACCTTCTGGCGCTGGAGGCGCGAATTCATGTAATGTTATCATGTGTCGAGGAAAATGCGCCAGCGGCGGCGGCGACGAAACCGGCCGCAGGCAGCAGATTTCGGAGCCCCCCATCCCCATTGGACAATTCACCCCCCCTTCCGTCCGACCCGAGCCAGGGAGGAGGCAGGGGAGGAGGCGGGGGGTGAGGAAGGGGAGGAGGCGGGGGAAGCGGCCGAAGCGAAAAAGCCCCGCTTTGAGACCCTGCGCAGTGATCCAGCAAGCGCAGCGCTGAACTGGTGGTCCTCCCCGCCTCCGGCGCAAGTGTGCATCGGGGATGATTGCTGATCTTGGAAACAACAGCAAACAACTTTTGGCGCTCCGCGCGGATTTCTTGGATCCGCTCTGGACCATCCTCAGGGGCGGCGCCCGAGGCGCCGCCAGAGTGGGCCCAGCGCGGATCCAAGAAATCCGCGCGGAGCGCCGAAAGTTTATCTTTCTGGCGTTGCTTCTTCTTCTTCTTCTTCGATGAGCCCTGATCTGCGAGGAGGGGGATGATGATGATGAGGAGGAGGAGGAGCTCCTCCGCGCCTGCAGCGCGAGACACGCTGCAACATGATGCAATGCGCTGCCGTGATGCCCGACCGGCGAGCTGGCGAGTGACTGCGGCCGCCTGCTCCCGCTGGCCGGTCCCTCTGGCCCTGGCTCCTGAAGGGAGCGGGCCTCGAGGGAACCGGGATGGGCACGGGGGGCGTTCCCCTGGACCACCTCTCGAGGAAGAACATAACTACATGAGCATAACTTTCGACGGACCGCGCGGAGCACGCCGGCGGCGGCGTCGGAGGCGCCGCAGGGGGCCCCAGCGCAGATCCAAGAAATCCGCGCGGAGCGCCACAAGTTTATGCTTATGCAGTCGATTCTTCTTCGAACCTCCTCGTCCTGGTTGTACCTACAGTCCCAGGGCCCAGGGGAACCTCAGGAGCCCCAGGACGGAGAGAAACTCCAGGACCCCTCTCCGTCAGGACCCCTCTCCTCCACGGCGATGGCCGAGAAGCCCTCTCAGCTCGCAAGGATCTATCCTGGAAGCAGGCCCGTGCAGAGTGATCCAGAAGGAGACCCGCAGGTTGCTTCTCCCCAGGGGCATCCGCGCGGGAAGTGGATACGGGGGGAACGACAAAATACCGATGCCGCCACTCCCCGGGCCTGTCCCCGAGAACGGTCTGACCAAGGGCAGTCGACCCGTATCACAAAGATGCGCGATAAGGATGCAAGGGCCTTGGAAGGCCGTTTCGACACTTTTTGAGCGGGGCGCGGCCAGCGACGAAAGCAGCCAAGAAGCCGATGCACCGAGGAAGCAAGGATGAAAGGGTAGCCTTGGGAAGGTTGCCCATCCTTACCATGCGGGTTGACTGTTTCGGTATCTTCTATCACTCTGACTTCCTCTGCTCCACGCAGGCCCATGGCCCCTGGCCCTCTTCGCGGGTCCTGTGGTGCTCCTTGATCAGCTCCACGACGTCCTCCTCGACTTCCAGCCCCTCCTCCTCAATCTCCACCTGCAGACGAGGAGGCAGGCGAACCTCGAGCTCGAGCTCCCTTTCCTGCTCCTCCTCCTCCTCCTCCTCCTCCTCCTCCTCCTCCTCCTCCCCGTCCTCCTCCCCGCGAGCGCGCGCGTGTTCCAGACTGCATCCCGCGCACTTGCCGCCGCGGCCTTCTTCTCCTCCTCTCCCCCCCGCTCCCCTTCCTCCTGCCCTTGGGCGGATACCCCTGGACCCCCTCCCTCCCCCATTTGGGCGACGACGACTAGCGCCGATGTCCCCAAGTAGGGGAAGGAGGAGTGGGGAGGAGAAACAATACAAAGGACAGCGAATAACGATTGGACCCGAAGTCGCACAGAATAACGAGACGGAACATATAATCCGACCTTGCCGGCTGAAGACAAGCTGCCCACTGAAAGGGAGGCCCTGTAAGCGTGGAGACGGCCCCTAAGGAGGTGTGTCCCGTGGGCGCTTCATGGCACCATCCTCTCCAAACAACTCCTCGGAGACAGCCGCGCAGATCACCCCGGACCTGCCCTCTGCGCGGGCAGACAGCGCACGCGCAAGAAAGGCAGGGGGAGGGGACGAGGACCAGGAGGGAGCGGCGCACGAGGACGAGGAGCCAGAGGCCAGGCGGCTCCCACATGGCCGCGCTGCCGGGGGGATCCAATTACACCAGAGAACACCCGCAGCCAGAGCATGGTTTGAAATGGGATCGATAAGGAGATCGATAAGGTGATCGACCAGGAACCCGGGAACCCGGGAACCCGGAATCCACCGAAATCGGCCCAGAACCAATAACCAGGAACCCGGGAACCTGGGAACCCAGCCAGCTGCCAAAATCGGCGGGACACTTTAACCAGATCTTTCAATTTCCGCTAGGAAGCCTGCAGTGCAAGCAATGATTGGGGAATGATACTGCTGGTCCCCGGACTTCTCCCGTGGTGCGCTCTGGCCAAAATTTCGAGCGACGAGGGCTCACCAGAAAGACAAGCGGTGCAACGCACCTAGTAGGGACGCGCGCCTTCATCTAGGGTTCCTTTTGTGTCCTTGCCTCTGTGGCCCGTCCTTTGCCCTTTTCATTGGTCGCCCGCCGCCGAAAAGCAAATCCCAACTTCGGCCTCCAAGGGTCTTGCGTCCTTACCGCTCGCCTCTACTAAAAATTTGACTCGATCTGTAGGAGGAGAAGAAGAGAAACATACATAAACATACACTTTTGGCGCTCCGCGCGGATTTCTTGGATCTGCGCTGGGCCCCCCTCCCTGGCGCGCGGAAGGCGCCAAGGGCGGCGCCAGAGGCGCCGCCCAGGGGCCCCAGCGCGGATACAAGAGATCCGCGCTGAGCGCCAACAACAATATGTCTATCGAGTTGTTGTTCTTCTTCGAAGGATGGGCAGGGGAACGAGGGGAGAGAGCAGGACGAGGACAAGGAGTCCAAGCTCAGGCTCCAAGGGGGGAAGCGCTGCTGGTCGGCCTCCGCGCCGCACGCCTCCAACGAGCACCTCAAGCTCTCGGCCAGATCTGACCCGCGCGGACTGTGCTTATCGGCGGGACGGGCGCCGCCAGACTTACGTCGGGCGTGTCCCCCTACAGGGGGATGTTCGACGAAACAAATACTCCAAACATACCCCAAAATGGTTTAAACAATATGCAAAAAATAGTCCAGACAATTTTTTGACTACTTTTGGATATTTTTCCTGTAGAGGGACAGGCCCGACTTAACGCCAGACGGACGAGCCCGAGACCGAGTGGGGGGGGCGGGGGACGGTCCGAGGGCGTCTCCTGGGAAGCCTTCGCTAGAGCGGGCAATGCCGAGTGGCTAATGAGCAAGACTGTGGGCTACGGGCTGCATGGCGCCCAGGGTTGAGCCCAGGACCAGGCCCGATTGTGGAGGAGGAGGAGGACCAGGAAGAGGAGGAGGAGGAGAAGGAGAAGGAGAAGGAGGAGGAGGAGGAGGAGGAGGAGGAGCGCGAGGCACCGAAACGGTCGTGCGGCAGGGGCCGCCGCAACAAAGTCGGTGTACCCCCTCATGATGCCCAGGGTTGAGCCCAGGACTGGGCCCGATGGTGCGTGACTCGGCGGGCCTGTTCCAGGCTGGACGCCAACTGGAGCCCCCATCCGTGACGGAGGGGCAACGACGAGGGGGCTCTGGCTCAGGGGGGGGGACATCGACCCGGCATCGGCGGCACGTCGCAGATATATCGGCGATGGGCGCCCGATAGCGAATCCGCACGCGGTCTGTGACCATCGTGCACGCATCGGCGACGCATGGGCGATTGGCGTCTGGTGCACCCCTCCCCCCGAAGCTGCCCCCCCCAGCGCTGCCCCATCCCCGGCGCGCGGAGCGCTCCAGAGGGCGGCGCCGAAAGCGCCGGTCCAAGAAGCCCGCTTGTGCATGTTGTTCCTGTGCCGGGGGCCGGGCCTCCAGAGGCTCCAGAGGCCGAAGCCGTGGACGAAAGCCGACAGTCTTGGTTTTTGTCGAGGTCTGGGTGCAGTCGGCACGTCAAATGATCTGGCCTGCCAGGAGGTGCCTCAGGGGCCCCAGAGGAGCCCTGGAGGACATCCTCGTGCCCACGGAGACCGATAAAGAGCGTGCCCCAAGATCTCTTATAGCAGGATGTCCTATCGTGTTCCTTCTTGTAATCGGATGCTGACGTTTTTGACCTGCGCCTGGCCAGGAGTCGCTGGGTGGAAGTGGTGACTTGCCTTCGAGTCTCGGAGCCCCATGTTCGGTCCATCGAGAGGACCGCACACTACGCAGTGTGGGATCACGCTCTGCGGCGTGACAGCGATGCACTTGTGACGTGCCAGCTCTCGAGTGCAGCATACGTACTTGTCACCTGCTGGCGAATGTTTCACGAAGCGGCCCTGCACGCTGCCTACAAGAACTCCTATCGTGGGTGCCCACTCTCTGCTGGTCGTGGAGGCCTCCCAGGTGGGGTGCGAGCAAACGGGGTCGGAAGATCGCGCCGCGTCGGTGCCACTGGCGCGGAGCACGCTGGGCTCCACGTCGAGCCGCATCGCTGATGCATCGGCGATGCGGAGCGATCCTCCGACCCCTCGCCGACCCCATCTGCTCCGTCCCCATCGGGGGGGCATAGAATCCAACGGTTAAGTCGGGCCTGTCCCCTTTCAGGAAATAATCCAGCAATAATCCGAAAATAGTCAGGCGACTATTTCTATACATACATATATGTGTATATATACTATTGTTTGACCTTTTTGGGGTACTTCTAACAAACATCATGTTTCGCCGACATGTATATATATATATATATATGTATGTCGACTATATATATATATATATATTGTTTGACCTTTTTGGGACACTTTTAAAATTATTTCATTTTTCGTCGACAATCCCCCTGCAGGGGGCCCGCCCGACTTAACCCAACGGGCGCCTCGTACTCCGACTCCTCGCCGTCGAAGCCGTCGGGGCTCCTGGGCGGCGGCCTGCCCCCCTCGGCCTCTGCCCCTCTCCGCCGGCCCGCCCGCCTCTCTCTCTGCCTCCGGCTCCCTCTCAAAGGATGGCTCGGGCAAGGGGCGAGGGGGGGGATAGCAGATAGCAACGGGGGGGGGGGTGAGAATCAGCTCGCGCAGCTGATTTTCCCGGCGCCTCCCGGCGCCGGGAGGCGCCCATGTATCGAGGAATGGGCCCGGCGGCGGGGCCGAATGCAGCAGATTTCGTAACCCCCCCTTTCCCAATCCCCCCCTTTCGTCCGGCCCGAATGGTGTGGAGAGGGGGAGGCGGAACGCGGATCTGCTCCCCCCAAAAAATACACCGAGACCCTCGAATGGACTCTTCCTGCGCCTCGTGGGGGGGAGGCGGTGTGAGAGTCAACATGGGGAGCCAGCGACTTTCTGCACCGCCCCACTCCTCCGAATGAACTTGCAAGATTCGCCGGAGGGTGTCAGTGTATATTTTCGTGGCGGCGCGGAGGAGAGAGGATAGAAAGACGGTCAGGAGGCACTCCCTGGGAGGCCGCAATTCAGCCGGATCAAGCCCGATTCACCCGAACACTGACACGGAGCATGCCAGATGAAGCGGGAGCAGACCAGACGAAGCCAGACTTTGCCGGATTGGGCTGGTTTCCGACAACGAACGGATACACCAGCGGCGATGCCAGAACCAGGAACTGCATACTGGATATTGGGATCAAGCGTCAAATTGTTTGAGTATTTCTGGCGCTGTCTGGGCCTCCAGACGCCTCCCGAAGACCTGAGGAAACTTCCTGAGACTCCCTGGGGCCTCTAGGGACTTCCAGGGTGTGGGCCAGTGGAGATGTACCAAACGGGGGGGTCTCAGAGGAGACGGGGCGCGAGGGAGGGAACACCTTCTCTGTGAGCAGGTGTGCGTCTACCCACCATTCTCCCTCTCGCATATTGTTTTGGCTTGACCATGGCTTTCTCCTCTCTTGCTGCTTTCTGTAGTACGCCCTTTCCGCCCTCTTGTTCCTACCCGTGTGGCTAGCAGCGCGCAGTTCCAACTCATCATGATCGACCACCTGCTGGGTTCCTTGGCTGCTCCTCATCCTCATCATCCCCCCATTGGACATCGTTTAACCGATCCCCATCCGCACTTGCATGGCTCTTGCCACACTGACCGAATTACCTCCCGAATCAAGGATATATGATCCCAGGCCGAGGCTTCACGGCAGCCCCCCTCAGATGGGATTGGTCCCAGGGTTTCACAGCCCCCCCCTGATGGGATGGGGGGGGACGGACGACGACGACAGACGAAGACCCACACGCTGACGACGACGAAGTGCACGACGAAATGTACGAGGACGACGCCGACGAAGACGCCGACGGAAGACGACGACGACGCCGAGAACGAGGACGAGGACGACGACGAAAAGTTGACGACGAAAACGACGACGACTAAGTTCACGATCGCGCAGACGCCGACTCTGACGCCGACGCCGACGCCGCCGCCGACGACGACGACGACGACGTCGACGCCAACGACGACGACGACGCAGCCGACGAACCGCACCACACCCACCCGGGGGAGGGGCGGGGCACCAGCACCCGCTCCCACGCCACGCCCACACAGCCACGACCCCCGGGGACCCGGGGGGTGCGGGGACCCGTCGCGCGGGGGTGGAAGAGCGGAGCGGCCCGACGCGCATCAGCAGAACTGCGGGGGGGGAAGGCCCGACGCCCTGGATCATAGATGCTGCTCTCTTCGGGTTTCCAGGGGTCCATCCCCACCTGGGTGGGGGTGGATTGGTGGAGCTCTGAAATATCATGGCCCCTTTGGGGTGGGGATCGGTTAATGGATGCTGACCTGTTAAGCCCGTTAAACGAGGCAATCGGTTCAACGAGCTGCACTGACCTTCTTCAGCAGCGATTGTACGTCTATCGTTGGCATAGCTTGAACACTCACCGCTACTACGGGCAAGAGTGGCTGGGTCGAATAGAATTTCAGCAAAAGTGGGATTCAATTTGCAGCGTGTGCCTGTTCCTCCTGAATGCGGGAAAAAAAAAACCACCCAGGTCCCACCAAGCAACCTACGTGGAGCAATACATGTGTTGCAACTTATGTTGTAAAACCTGAGTTAAACAGCTTGCGATGTGCGATCTGCGGTGCGCAATTGTGATACAATATACGTGGTGCAAGTGTGGGACAATAACATATGAGCTGCAATCTGTGTGGCGCACTCGATGTTTGCAGCCGATGTGGTTTAATCAAAGTGTTGCGATGCTTGCTGTGCAACCGACGGTGTGCATTTTATGTTGCGCAAGCTCAGTTGGGCATTCTATGTGGCGCCTTCGTGGCGTTGCCAATTCAGGTGTGCATTATACTTGGTGTTTTATTTGTCGACCCATATGTGCGTAGCAACTCACGAGGTGCAGTTCCAGTGATTCAGAAAATCTTGCCCAACACACGTGGAGCAACGCATATGGTACTGCATGATGGAGCATTACATGTGGTGCAGTATGTGTGGTGCACTGTGCGCTGCACAATAAATGTGGTGCAGTCTATATGGTGATATCTAGGTGGTGAAATTGACTACCCTGCACAACGCGCGACCATCTCCACTGCTCGCGCAATTCACCCCACCCATCTACCCGCAACTTGGTTTGCAAAACCCAGGCGGTGGCGATTGCGATGGCTGCTGTGACGTTGACTGGTCAATTTCTGCAGCCGCGCCAACCCGAACACGTGCGCGCAGCGGCCAGTTCGTTTGGCGCGACCGACGCGGCCGCAGTTCCGCTGACAATTGGGCACATCCCAGCGGGCACTTCGGTACGAGTCGGCGACTTGGGCGGGCGCGGTATCATGGCAACGTCGACAACGGTAGACACGATGATGATAGTAGCAATGCTGGTTGTGACGTTGACAATGACGACGGCGTGGCCACTGCGGGCGCCGATACTGAGCACGCCGACGACGATGACGGCGTCCTCGCGTCGTTGATGAACGTTTGTTGTTAAAAAATGCGGCATGCGCGTGAGACAGGCCCGCGAGAATGGCCCACATGGTACTCTTTGACACGGATCATGCCCCTCCAGACCGCGCGCAAGGGCGTGCGAATGATGTCGGCATGCGGCGCCAAAAGGCCCGTTTGGGAAAATTCCATTGCAATGTTGACAACAAACCATGGTTGCCTTAAGGATTCGCAAGAGCGCGAGCGCACATTTTTCTTTGAATGCGATTGTTGCGAAACCGTGTTTTTTCTTGTTTTGTTGGACGCTCGGTTTTGAACGCGCCACGAAACCGAGAGTGGTGGACGGATTTCGGCATACGCGCGCGACGACGCGCGCGCGTGCACTTCATGCCGTTATTCTGCAAAGAATTCTCGCGACGGCACGCGCGCAAGGGCGTTCGAACGATCTCGACATGCCCGCGCGAAGACCGTTTGGTAGAATTTCCTAAAAGTGCTGGAGAACGCATGGTTGTCTTAAGAATCCGCAAGAACGCGCGCGCAAGTTTTGTTTGAACATCCGTGCTGCGACACCCTTTGTTTGCATATGGACAACATGTGATTTGGACAATCGGGGTGAACCTTACGAAACAAATAGTTTGTGAACGATTTCGGCACGCGCGCGCGACAACTCGCGCGTGCGAAATTCGTCTCATTTTCTGCAAGGGGTTCTTGAAAGCTGATGATGTAGGATCAGCGGATGCGCGCGCATAGTATGTTTTTGCAGGGGGTGGCGGATACGGGCCCCCTGGGATGGTGTGAAGTCATTTTTGGGATGGACGATGGGGCAGAGTCTATGTAATTTGCAATGGGGGGGCCAGGATTCTGGGGGGGGTAAAGCCGATTCTGTGTTTAAATGAAAGGAGTATAAATGTGGTGCAACCGTTGATCTGCAACATATAGAGTGCAATCTACATGCACGATTATGCATATCTACACATATATGCAGTGCAATATATGTTGTGCGATAGTGCGGGATGGCGATTAATAAAAACATGGGGGATACCGATTTTTCTTTAATAAAAAAAGGTTCCTGCTATTTCTGAACGATTTCTGACTGGAGGGGAGCGCTTGAAAAAGATTGTCCGGCCCGCGGCCGGTTGTTTTGAATCGTCATCCCGGGCGCCGCCGCGTGAACACGACCCCCGGTCATTTATTAATCGTCATACTCCACTATATGTTGTGCATCTGCGTGGTGCACTAGATGTACGATGTGCAGTCTATGTCGGGGCGGCGACGGCGGCAGCATAGCCGCCCGACCGACTGACAGGCCCAGACGACGGGCGCTGACGGGGCGGCGACGGGGCGGCGACGGCGGCAGCATAGCCGCCCGACCGACTGACAGGCCCAGACGCCGGGCGGCATCGAGGCGGCGACGGGGCCGCCACGGCGCCAACACAGCCGCCAGACCGACCACACGGCCCAGATCCTTCGAACAGGAGCGAGGCCTCCCAAGTGCAAGAACTGTTTGGGAAATCCACGCATTCTTTAACTTGATATTGGTATGTCTATATATATATATATATATTGGTAGATCAGCGCCGAAGCGGAATTAAGACAAAATGACAGGATCGAACGCACCGCATCGTCGGAGATGCTGCTGCCCAACGCCAACATGACAGGACTGCACCAAAACATCACCGCCGGAGCTCCGGGCCCCTTGTCTGCCCCAGGGGATGGGGAACCCAAAAGGCACCGATACCGCTACTCCCCTCAGCGGCGCGCACAAGGGGGTGGAGGGAGGGGGGAGGACTTCTCAGAAGGAGGCTGCTTCTTAGAAGGCGCCGGCCTTGCATCTACAGACAAGGCCCGCGCCTTCCAAGAAGCAGGGGTGCTTCTAGGCAGCCCTCCCCCATACCCCCACCCCCCTCTGCGCGTGGCCGATCCCCGAACATCTTCCAGAGTGCGTTCTGACCAGGATCTCGAGGCGAATCCGGCGGTGGCGACGAGGGCCTCCCAGGAGGCCCAAAAGAGGGAAAACGGGAAAGGGTAGAGGCATGGGTACCTTTCCTCCCCCGAGGGGAGGCGACGGCACCGGCGACGACGGCGACGACGGCCGGCCGCCTGGGCGCAGGCCCCACACCGCTGATACGGCCCGTCCTGGAGGGTAACGAGGAGGAGGAGGAGCAGAAGGAGCAGGAGGAGGAGGAGGAAGAGGAGGAGGAAGAGGAGGAGGCGAAGGAGGGGGAGGAGGAGGAGGAGGAGGAGGAGCAGGAGGATACGGCCCGCGCGCCCCACAGCGTGCCGCCGACCTTCGACGGCTCTCCGCGCGCGCGCTCCGCGCGCGCGCCCCGCAGCCTGCCGCCGACCTCCGACGGCCCTCGGAAGCGCGGCAGGCAGGCTCACACCGGCCGCGGCCGCTTCGCCGGCGGCTCTTCTTCTGGCGGGCGCGCTGTCACTCCGCCCGCCCCGCCTGTCTCCCCTTGTTGTTGTTGTTGGTGATGGTGTTGTTGTTGTTGTTGTTGTTGTTGTTGTTGTTGTTGTGGTTGTTGTTGTTGTTGTTGCGTTCGGCTTGTTATCTCTCTCTTTCTCTCTCGCTCTTTCTATATGCTTGTGTCTACATACCTCTCCCCGTCACCCTCCCGTCTCATCCTCACACATCAGCTGCATGATGCGTTCTTGTAATGTCAGGGTCGCTGTTGCTTGAGCTTCTGAACATCAAACAATGCATCAGACTGTCATGGCTGCAACCTCGTTGTGACCACGCTGCTTACCTGATGATGCATATCGTTGCATTGCGTGTGCTGCTCCCCCCGCCTTCGCACCCCCTCCGAAGGAAGTACCAATGCTACTTCACAGTAGCAACTACACTTCTGATGAGGCGTGTTCTTCTGAATAGTGCCCCCGCAACCGATGTAGTGTTTTTTTCTACTCACGGGCCCCAGGGGTCCCGACTCCTGCCTGGGAGCAGTTATCCGCCTCAGGGCCGTTATGATTGCTCCCACGGCCATGTTGATGGCCCCACACTCCCCTGAAAATGCGACATCGAGATTGGCAGTGTTTCAGGCCGCCCGACGTCTCTGAATTTGGAACCCCCTACACTCTGCCTGCGTCAAATGGACAGAGCGGCCCTGGGAGGCCAAAGAGGCCAGAAACGGCGAAGAACCTCCAGGACAGCATTTGTGTCGTGGCGACCCTCCTTCTCGCCCCTTCACAGGCCTTGGGTCGGGCATGTCCTCCGACAGGGGGATTGTACACGAACAAATACAAAATAGTCCAACAAATGAAAGATGGTCAAACAAATACTCAAAAAATCGTCCCCAGACTATTTTTTTACTATTTTTGAACATTCCTCCTGTAGAGGGACACGCCCAACTTCACAAAAGCTCCCGACTGCAGCCAGGGGGGCGCTCTGAGCCGACTCTCGAGCCGGGCCCAGTCCCAGGTACGAGGAAGCCTCCAGTGACGGGCCGACTTTCCAACCATAGGTAGGAGAGAGGGCAGGAGGAGGAGGAGCAGGAGGAGGAGGAGGAGAGGAGATAGGAGGGGAAGGAGGAGGAGGAGGAGGAGGAGGAGGAGGAGGAGGAGGAGGAGGGGAGGGGGAGGAGATAGGAGAGAGGGCAGGAGGAGGAGGAGGAGGAGGAGGAGGAGGAGGAGGAGGACGCCCACGACCACGAAGGGAGTGACCCAATTCACATGCAACAAAAACAAACGAGTTAGGAGGGGCCAAGGCAGCCGAAGAGGTCCTCCTCCTCCACGGGGAGTTCACCTCTGCAGCGCCTGGCCTCGACCTCGGCCCCTAGCTCCACGACTTCCGCCCTCGACA
The DNA here is from genome assembly GCA_963575745.1 of Prorocentrum cordatum. Taxonomy (NCBI): domain Eukaryota; class Dinophyceae; order Prorocentrales; family Prorocentraceae; genus Prorocentrum; species Prorocentrum cordatum. Next base: position 68,889 of record CAUYUJ010021047.1, on the reverse strand, counting down.
GGCCGAGCAGTGCGAGTCCTCGCACACGGTCCGCGGCGGGACCCGCGCCGCGCGAGGGCTGGGCCCCCCGAGCAACTCTCGGCGGGCGGTCGCGGCCCAGGGACCAGGCCTCGAAGTAGGGCCTCCACTCCGAGCGAACCTCAGGAGAGGGGGCCCCCGTGTACGCCATCGTGAGCCCTCGCGGATTCCGATGGGCAGGATACCGTCCAGCACGAAATCGGTCAAGGTAGAACCCCCGTCCCCACGACGCGACAGGACGACACCTCAACCGAAGATTCCCCCGTTTCGTGCTGGAATGTGCCATAGCACCACACGCCGTGCAGCACAGCATAGTATCGTGATACGTGCAGCCATCCGACTCATAAACCACGCCCTGTTCAAGGGAGTGTCCCAGCTGGAGCCAAGCTCCTGGGGTCGGGGGGTTCTCAGGAGGCGGCTCACCAGGTTCGCACCAGGGGTGACGCCAGGGACCTCCCCCGCACCTGGCGCACCCAGAGGCACCTCGCACTCCGCACTTGGCTCACCCTCCCCAGGGTCCGAACCAGGAAGGGGGAGGCCAGGGACCGCGTCCAGGAGGACGTAGCTGAGCCATTCCAGCCCTTGATGGTCGTTCAGGGCTAAGTCTCTGCATTCTACCTGCTGCCTGGCACTGTACAGCCCAACTCGTCGGACGAACTCAGCATATCCTGACACAAACAGGCGGTCCTCGCGCGCAACTCGGAATGGTTCAGCTCCTTCCTTGGCGAGTCTGTCCGCCTCCGAGTTCCCGAAACGCTGCATCTCCGTGATACGGCCGTCCCTGACATCCAACATTGACGAGTGAGACGGGATCTGATGCACCGCTACGCCTTCTAAACGGTCCCCAATCTCCGCCCACCAGTGGGCTCGGGCCGAGGCCGCTCCAGCAGCCCCCGAGAGGTTTCGGAGGCAGCCGACCGTGGCCGCACAGTCCACATGAAGCGAGACCCCTGAGGCGAGGACCGAGCGGCGGGAGAGCATCAGAACCGCAAAATCCTCGCCATCCCGTGCTAGTTGTCCAGGCGCTTCCCCGAACGGCACTACGCCAAAAAGGGCTGCGAGGGTCCTCCCGAGCCTGTCCAGCACCACAACAGCCCACCCCGCGGTCCCGAGTCCTGTGAGCTCCCCTTCAAAACCCGACCCGTCCGTGAACACATGGGCCCCCTCCGGAATGAAAAGGGGGCCGTCCTGAGGCCACTGAAAGTGCCTGGTGCACGGGCCCTGCGGGTCGCGGGGGGGTCGCTCCACCCAGGCCGCAGGGTTGGGGAAGAGACCTCTGCTAAAAAGTTCTCCAGCCGAAGTGGGGAGATGGCCAATCGCACGAGCCGCCCTCTCCACCACGGGATCCAGGTTCTCGCGTCGCCAGGGAGCGAATGCCACACACTGAAACCTGCGATGGTACAAAGTGCCCCTACCATCTCCACAAAGCTGGCATTGGTCAGGGGCTTCAGGACTGTGCTCGCACACTCTGTGCTGGCTCCAGTACACATTCGCACACAGAGCTGACAGGGCTGCCTTATGCGACTTCGTCCACGACTCTGAACACTTCCGCCCAAGGAGCTGATGAATTGGCTGCCAGAAGATTGGGCCGCTCCAGGTCCCGAAATCAAACTGTTTCAACTGCTCCTCCCGCTCTATAGTCCTGACGACCGAGCCACGCAGGAGAAGGGTGAAAAACTTGGGCGAAAACCGATCAATAGACCACACACGGTTGAGGTCATCAACCAGGGCCATTCGAGACAGGTCGAAACTCCAGCGGATCCGAGCCAGCTGCAGGAAAAGCGCAGCAACAGGCTGGCGGACTTGGCCCCAGGGGGCCCTGCTCCCCTGGACCGCAATGGCATCCTGGACACAAGCCTCAAACACTGGTTTCGAAACCGAGCGGGCCCACCAAACACTGACGAATTCCTTTACAGCCGACGACACAGCCACCAAAAGCGGGTCCCTGAGCCAGAGGCGGGCAGCCGAAAGAAACCTGAAGCCCAGGGAGGTGCCAGGAAGAAGAGGGCCCCAGGATCTCGCAGCTTGGACCCTGAGCTTATGGAGGGTGGTCGGCGGGATCCCCAAAATGTGGGACCCCCACGCAGCTTTAGCCAGCGCACCCACACGAAAAACTCTACTGTGCTTTTCACTTTGCCCCAGTTGACGAAGGGCGCGTGCGGTGCTGCGGGCAGCATCACATCTCGATGTCTGCGTGCCGACCCGCCTCGCCCTGCCGTCCAGCGAGTCGCCGCCGAGGTCACGGTGGGCGATGACCAGCTTGTCGTCCGATAGCTTCCACCTGGGGTCCTGTCTCAATGCAGGCAGCTGAGATTGATCGGACATCATGAATCTAGTCTTGTCCCAATTGATCGGCAACTTCCTCGACTCCAGCTCGGCGGTGACGATCTCGAAACTCTTGACCGTGTTCTCCACCACCGTCCTGGGGCCTCCGATGATATGCGTCGTCAAATCATCGACCACATTCAGAGCCCGACACGGAGGCGTTTCCTCAGCCAGGCGCTTGAGGAGGCACAGAGTCATCAGCTTCGCCACTCCCGTAGCCGCACTGCATCCAGCCACGATCGTACCATTCGGGTGACTGACTCTGCTCGTGCCCCCTGTCCAGCGCGCCCGCCGTGGTGCACGATACAGGCAGCAGAGCGCCTTCAGCAAGGCGCCGTCGAAATCGTAGTGTTCTGCTGCTTCACGCAGCTGCTGATGACTGACATTCTCGTAAAACTTGCGGATGTCGTAGAAAACAGTAATTGCCGACAGCTTCTTCCTTCTGGCGTAACAGGCCAGCATGTTATGCAAGTACGCCGCCTTGTCGCAACTGGTCGTGGCATCTTTTCCCCAGAAGAACTTCGCGTCCACAGACGTCTCCCAACTCTTTACATACTGCCTTCTGCATCTGCTCCAAATGCGTGCCCAGAAACACAAGAGCCCAATAGGCCGTGTGCCCCCACCAGGTTTGGGCAGAAAAACATTGATCGTGACCCACATGCGTTCACATTGCGGATTGCGCTCCCAACTGGAGATAATCTCCTGCAGTCTCCGCACAAACACCCCATCCAGAAAGGTAACCAACCTCATGTGAAAGTTGTCCCAGCCAAGCCCAGTAGAAATGCCAAAGGAGCGGCATACCTTGACGATCTGGTCCTCCGATATCGGGTCAAGCTTCCACGGGTAACTCCAACCAGACGGCGCTGCCTCCTGGGCCCTATCGTCAGAGATCCACAGCTCTTCCCATTCCTCCAGCACCGCCGTGATCGCCGCAGCTCCCACCAGACCGTGGGGCTTGCCTTTTGCCAGCGTGGGCGCCTCCTCTAACATCTTGGGCCTGGAGATCGCGTGCGCTATCCTGCCCGAGCCTTGAGCAGCAAGTTCACCGAACTCCCTCCAAGCTTTACTCCTGGCCTGTGAGTCTTTGCGCCTGCGAACATCCACCTCCTCCACAAGCACCGTCCGAAACCAGGCCGCCAATTGACCTCCTCTCTTGGCCAGAGCCACCCACTTCTGGACCTCCTTAGCCTGCAGGGAGGGGGACTCCGAGATGGCCTCAGGTAGCCTCAAGGCCAGCAACTGCCTTTCGCACCTCTCTGAGTGCTCTGGTCTGCCTGCCTTCGACCCAGGCGGAGCTGATGATGCAACACATAAGGCATCCCATAGCCTGAGGGCACTCAGCCAGGCTCTAGTGTCCGTCTCGTCGTGGCGCTCGAGAATAGATTTCGCACAATCCACCAGCCTCTTCTTCTTGAGTACCACGCCCTTCTCCCTGCCAAAGAAGAATCTCCTGTCCGCGATCGGAATCTCGAACAGCTGCACGAGGTACTTCTCCGCCGCTTTGAACCACATCGCTGCCGCATCCTCAACCGAGCTCACAGGGGCATCCAGATGCCACTCGTCAAGCACAGGTATTGTAGGCCGTCCCGTGGTCGGGGTGAGGACGGACTCCATGGCGCCCCTGGCCTTCTTCCTGACCCTCCTCTTGGCCTCCTGGTCGGCCAGCGGAAAGGCTCGCGGGGGCGCCTCCACCCAGACAAAGGGCTCGTCACTGAAGCCCTCCAGCTTGATCTCCACGTAGCAGTGTGGCGAGATCGGCGTGTCCACCCTGGCCTTCACCGACATGGGGAAGGCGTCCAGAGCCTGGGAGCCAATGAAGTAGTCGTACTCTTTGCCATTGCAGGTTGGGCAGCCAGGTGCGAAGATGGTGGCGGCTACTAGGTCCAGCCAGCCCAGCTCCATGATCTCCTCAGGTTCAAGGTTCCAGTCGCCTCCCAGCAGGAACGGGAAACGCTGCGCCCCCAGGAAAGTGCTGAGGAACTCCAGTAGCTCCAGGTTCTCGCCCTCGGGGCCGATCGAGTCGACGCCATAGACCGAGCCGATGATGATCCACGAGTGAGCGCCTACCGTCATGAGCCTCATCACCACCCGATGCTGCCACCTCTCAGGCACCTGGAGCTTGGACACCCCAATGCTCATGGCCGCCGACAAGCCCACTCCAGCTGAGAGAGATCTGGCCGATTCTCCTGTGCGCTTTGCCGAACCCGGCGTCAGCTTCCGAGAGCAAGTACGGGTCCATTGATGGGCCCCTGCTTCCCCCGACTGGTCCAGCACGGTCTCCTGAATGCACAACACCTGCGGCAACTGGCAATGCATCTCAATCCAAGGCATAGTGTTCCGAGCCCTTGGCCACGTATTCGCATTCAGAGTGCCCACTCTGAACGTACCTTGGGCCCCGCGGTCCTCAGGAGGGAGCCCCTCCATCAGTGAGATGACCTGCTTCGGCTGCAGCGCTGCCATAGCTTCTCCTTGAGGTTGCTCAACACTGACTCCCTTGGCTCGAGACCCAGCACGTGGCGACTGAACCTGGGAGGGCACTACAGCCGAAAATCGGTTGCCCCCAGGATTTGGCGTTCTAACACCCGAATCCCACGAAGGGCTCTCGCAATCTACTCTGAGACAGCCAGGTTCGAGGAGCACCTGGCTGTCGCGTTCTGACGCTGAAATTCCTTCACTGCGTGCAGCCAAAGGTTTGGACGAGAAGGCCGCCAAGCTGTGGGTGGGCTTGACGGCTGCGTTCTGAATGGCTGACACGTACTCGGCGCACTGACCAATCACCGAACTCCGTTGCCCCATCTCCTCGCAATTTAACTCTGAGGAGACCAGGCTCGAGGCGCACCTGGTCTCCGATCCGACAAAGCTCGTTGTCGCCACCCGTGAAGTCGACGACGCCACCGCTGACCAGGGAGTTGCCGACAGCGGAGCCGACGGCGACACAGCAGCGCAGGGAGTATGCGACACCGACGATGGACACGCAACCGACGAAGACAACCTCGACGATTTTTGTTCCATCCAGCCAGAGGCAGAGTTGAACTCTCCGCGCCGTTCGCGGGGCCGGGGAGCAACGGCGCGAGGGTCACTAACGGCGCACCGCCGGGCAGTCCCCACTCGCACCGCGCCCCCCGATGACCAGGAAAGAGGAGTCGCCGAACACGGCCACGACGCCCCTACCTGTGTCGAGCACCCGCTGTGGCTAAAGCCCCGCCCGTTTAGCCGCTTGCACTCCACCGTCAGCAGCGACCAGAGAGCGAATGTCCACCTGTGTGGCCGCCTTGCCCACCTCCTCCACCGACGCCTCGGTAGGTGAGCCTGCTGTCGCGCTCCCTGGGCTCGCCGAAGTCCCTGTTCCAGACTCGATCCCACCTGTGTCCGATGCTTGTTCCCCATCATCAGCCGTGCGTCGACGCTTCGATTGGAGGCGCTTGAGATGCTCCTTGTGCTGGTCCTGGGCTGAGTTGGCCTTCTCCAGCGCTTGCCGAAACACCGAACCAAGTACCTCTTGCAGCTGCTTCGCCACGTCGTTCTTGCGCTCCTCGAGTTCGCGGAGGTCATCCTCGGACACCTCGTAGCTGCCCTTGACCGCCTCCACGTCAATGAAATCGTCGCAAGAAATAAGGCTAGCCAGCTCCATCTCCCCGTCGATGAGCTTGCGCAGGCTGATGCTCGCGGGGCCTCTGGACTCCGTCGCTGGTGGTCCTTTGTGCTGGCTCTGGAGCTCCACCAAGGCGGCTGCCACCTCGCCATCGGCGGCCTGCAGCTCGTCAGCCAGGGTCCCCACCGTGGCCGCCAGCTCGTCAGTAGCTCGACGCCAGCGCTGCAGCTTCTCGAACTCGACCTTGAGGCGCTTCTCCAGCTTCTCCTGCTTCTGCTCAGCAGCCACGAGCCGCTGCCTCCCCGACGGCTTCGGGGGTGGAGCCGCCCTCTGCGCCAGTGCTCCATATCGCGCGGCCCCCGCAGCGTCCCCAGCTTCCCGAGCCAAACGCTGTAGTTCGAGGGCCTTGGCCTGAGGAATCTCGGGAACGGGTCCAGGAGGGAGAGCAGAGGAGAGGTTGCCAGCGCCTTTGCCACCGAGAGGATCACCCTTGCCGACTTTGTATCCTTTCTTCCCCTTGCTCGCTCCCTTCCCCGACTCATCCGACGACTTGGGGCCACCAGAGTCTTCCAGAGGTTGGGGTCGTGTACCGAGCTTCTGGCCACAATGCTTGCAGCACATCGATCCTTTAGAGTTCTTACGGCAACCGCAGTGGTGGCATAGAATTTCACCTTTGGGACCCGCCACCGTCTTCCATACTTCCTCGTGCTTGGCTCGCTGGCCGTCCCAGGACTCCCACTTGGCAGCCGATGAAGCCCCGCCCTCAGGTATGGTGCCCCCCCAGCGACGGGGCCTGGAGGCCTGAACCCACGGTCGGCGCTCCCACTCGTCAGAGCCTGCAGGAGCCATGGCGCGAGAAAGAGGAAAGGGATGATGGAGGCTCGCGAACCCCTCGACTGAGGGACCTCCTGAAAGGTTGATAACTGCCGCGGACTAGCGGTATCCGTTTTTGCCAATGCGGGCTCAGCCCGCCAAAGCATGGGTCTTGAGCCAGAGGAGGAGGAGGAGGAGGAGGAGGAGGGGGAGGAGGAGGGGGAGGAGGAGGGGGACCTCCCCACCCTCCCTTTGCCCCCGTCCTGTCTACGGCAGTGGTGGTGGACACCTGGCCCGTCATCCAGGGGTGACCCCCTGGCGACAACAAAGGCCAGCAGAACCTCCGAGGCTCCCGTGAGCCACTGCCGCCAAGAGGCCTGCACACACGCCAGGCTGGACCCCCTCCGTGTGGGAAGCCAGGGAGGCCGCGCGCGGGACGCGCACATATCCGGAGGGCCGGCGCGCCCGGCCTCGAAGGGCCGGGGCACTGGAAAGACGGGCGGCCTCCAGGGTGCCCGGGGTTTGCGGGGTGTCGGCGGCTCTGCTATGGGCAAGCGTGACGTCCCCGCACCAAAAAGTCGGTGCACCCCCTGGGGTCTCAGGGCTGGGTTTCGCGTGGAAGGCTCCTCGTCGTCAAGCTCCTGCTGCAGGCGAGAGGGGGCACCGCGGCCTCACGCGGCGGCTCACGCGGGCCGCCAGCGCGGCACGCCACTGCGGCATCGAGGGCGCTCGCGCGCGAGCTCGCGCGGGCAGCCGACGCGCCCGTGCGGGCGCAGACGGCCCGCCGCTCTCCCTTGGTCCCCAACTCTGTGCTAAAACAGGGCTAGGATCGGGATAAATCACTCCAGAGCGTCCCGGAGCGCTCTCAGAGCGTTCCCGAACGCTCTGGAGCGGCCGCGGCGCCCCATACGTCCTCCAAACCCGATTTCGAGCTATCCCGACCCGATTTTGTCCCGATCTTCGCGTCGTTTTAGGTGCGTGCCTCGCCCACGCCGACCCCAGCGACTGACAGGCCGCCCTCCCCGGCAGTGTCCCCCACGCCCTCCGCCTGCTCCTCCAGGGGAGGGGGAGGAGGAGGAGGAGGGGGAGGAGGACGAGGAGGAGGAGGAGGAGGGGGAGGGGGAGGAGGAGGGCGCCTGACAGGCCAGCCTCCCGGCAGTGCCCCCCACGCCCTCCGCCTCTGCTCCTCCCAGGGGCCCCCGCGGGGCGAGGCCTGCGCCCTCTCGCCCGCCGAGCGTCACGGCCACCCCGGACACGGCCTCTCGGGGGCTGGGCAGGCGCGCGCGGGGGAGGGGGCGCCGAGCCCCGAGGAGCCCCTGCACGGCGGGGAGGGGAGCTCTCTTTCTCTCTCTCTCTCTCTCTCTCTCTATTTTCTCTCCCCTTTTTTGTTGCTCTCCCTCTCTTTCTCTCTCTTCCTCTCCTCTCTCTCTCTCTCTGCCCCCCCCTGCCCCGGACGCGGGGCACAATCGAGGCTTCGCTCTGGGCGCCCCGGATCCCTTTTGGGGGGGGGGGGGGAGTCCTCCTTTGCAGTGAGCCCGGGACAGGCGGACGCGCCCAGCCATGCACACGACTGCGGCCCCCCCCGGCCCGCGAGGCCAGCATCCCGTGCCGAGAACGCACGGCGAGGACCCTCGAGGACGCACGACGAGGCCGCACGCGAGGTCCGCAGCGCAGGACTCGCGAGACAGTCCGACTCACTGTTTTTGTTCCTGCTGGCTCCTGACCTCTGGCGCCCTCGCCGCCGCGGCTCGATCCTCCCGCGACGGCTCACGGGGGAGCCTCCCGTGCCATCCTCCTGGCTCTTGCGTCAGGTCGGGCCTGTCCCCCCTACAGGGGGATTTTGGGCGAAAAATGAAACATAATACAAAAGAACTCCAAACATGACCAAACATAGTAGAAACATAAAACTATGTTTGACTACTTTTTGAAAATCCCTCCCGTACAGGGACAGACCCGACTTAACTCTTGCGATGATCGACGTCATTGATGCCACATCGGCGCTGGGTCAGCGATTTCCCATCGGATACCAGACGCTAGCGCACGAAACTGCTGGAGGCCTGGCAATGGGCACCAGCACCAACACAGGGGGCTACCTCCACAGGGGGAAGGTGATCCTAGATTCCAGCGCCGGTGGTAATATTTCGGTCACCTTGAAAGCCAGAGTATTACCATCGTCGCCTAGATCGGGATCTTCTTCCCTCGCTGGAGGCACAACGCCGATATAATTGTTGGTGTCAACCTCTAGGCCTGCGGCAGTGCACCCGAAGGACCGAATCGCGAATTTTCAGATGACGCACATATGGCCGCCAGAAGCTGCTGCCGAACGGCCCCGCTCCACAGGCCCTGGGCGGAGAGGCGCCCCCGAACAGGTCCTGGAGCCAGCTTCTCTGACAGCGCGCGGGGGGGGGGGGGGCGGCCGGGTCCTCGCCGTCAAGCACCAGGGGAGGGGGGAGCGCGGGATGGCGGGGGGGGGGGGAACGGTCGGATCCTCGCCGTCAAGGGCCAGGGGGGGGGGGGGAGAGGAGCAGACGGACCGGGCGGCCGGGAACCTGAGACGAAGCCAGGACGAATACAACACTCACCGGGGAGGATAAGTCAAGGCTCCCTGAGATCCGGCGGCTCTGGACGATGCTTCGGGCGCAGCGGCCTTCTCAGAGCGTTCCAGAACGCTCTGGGAGCGCCCTGGCCCCGTCCGACTCAGTGCTCTTCCCCTGAAGTCCTCGACTTCCATGCGCGTGCATCCCAAACCCCCGACGTCATGATTTGTTGCACAACGTCGACCCCACAGTCTCGACCCATTTCACGGGACGGGTCATTCTTGGGGAAATCGAAGGTACCGATACCGCTTCCGCCCCCGACCTCTCCCGGGGTGTGTTCTGACCAGGATTTCGAGGAGAATCCAGCAGTGGCGACAAGGGCCTCCAAGGAGGCCCAAAAAGGGGAAAATGGCCGAGGGGGTAGAGGTATAGAGGTATGGGGACCTTTTCCCCCTCCGACGAATCTCGACCCATTCCACGGGACCCATCGTTCTTCCTGAGTCGCTTTGTTTGACGCTCTGAGAGCGTTCTGGCACGCTCTGGAACGGATCAGTCCTCGTCCTGGCGCTGCCCGAGAAGGCCCCTAAGGGGAGGGTGGGAGTGGGGGGGAGGAGAAGAATGATGATGATGATGATGATGATGAGGAGGAGGAGGAGGAGGAGGAGGAGGAGGAGGAGGAGGAGGTTTGACGTAAAAGGAGGAGGAGGAGGGGGAAGATGAGGGGCGCTCTGGAACGGATTTGTCCTCGTCCTCGCCGCGCCTGAAGGTGGGGGCCGCCCGTGTGCAGCTTCGGGCCCTGTCTGGCACAGCACAGAGGAGGAGGAGACGCCGGCCCGTGCATCGCCACGCTGGCGGTCGCACGGCGCGTCCGAGCGGAGGAGGCGGTGGCGGCGGCGAACATCGAGTGGTCAAGCGTCAAAGCTCAGCAGATCAGGAGCGACCGATGGGCGGCATGGGATCGCAGTCCCCGCCGATGTCAAACACTCGCCATCCCTCGTGGCTCCCTCTCCAGGACTCATGGCTGGAGCAGGCGAATGACAATCAGCAACACTACAATCGGCAACACAACACAGCGGAGGAGGAGGAACGGGAGAAGTTCTGTAGCAGGCTGTCGCTCGCCGCTTCGTCGTCTCCCTCGACCTCCTCGGCGCCACTTCTTGAAACCTCCCAGAGTGCAATTTCCAAAGGAGGAAGCGCAGCAGAACCATGACGACACCATGCCGCGGAAACGATCACGACGACCACCGACCCCAGGGGTATTATTTTGCCCCGGAACCTGCGAAAACGCACGAAACCTCCGAAGCGAAGACCTGGCCTTCGATAATAACCAGCCTCGAACTTATCCCTATCCCTGAGATGGGCGAGCAAAAAGCGAGGACAATCTTAGGGATGTGCCCTCAGAAACCGAGGGAATCCTTAAGATCGGCATCGAGGTGAGGTGATGCCAAACACAGGGATAGGGATATGCTTCAAACTGGTAAGATAACTTCCGGAACCGTCTGAGGCGTGGGCTTCCGACATGGCGGCCAGCAGCGGTCGGTGCAGTGGCGTCACGGGGGCAAAATTCCCCGCAGGACCCGTTCCAAGAGAACCAACGTCTTGATTGTTCAATGCGCAATCCCTGGAAGTCCAAACCTTAACGGGCCTCAGAATCGGCAAAAAAAAACAACTTCCGGGCAAGGAGCAGGAACCAGCAACAGAAAAATAACGGCGACGGAACCGGCAACAAAAACGACGATGGACCTGGCAAATCAACGGCGAAACGGAAAACCGGCAACAAGAACTACCCTGTCGTTTCCAGGGCCCAGACCGGGCCCCAGAAGTGGCAACAAAAACGGCTCCGGGAGCAAAACAGAAAAAAACAGAAAAAACGCGACGGAACCAACAACAAAAACGGCGATGGAACCAGCAAAACAACGGCAAAACGGAACTGGTAAAAACACTGCCCTGTCGTTTCCAGGGCATGTGCGCAGACCAGGGGGAACCAGGGGACGTATTGAAATAATAAGAAGAAGGGCCATGAAATCTGGGGACCTATCATGGCCCCCGTCATGGTATCCCCCCCAATCATCAACCCCCCTTTGCCGCCCCCGAAGTTCACGACGCCAGGCCCGCCGGCGGTCGGAAGCGGGGCGGCGCGGGGTTAGACCTCGCCTGCCTTCCGCATGGGCCTGCCACGAGATGTTCTCTGGGAAGACCACAAGTCTCAGTACAGGAACAAAGCTCTGAGCCGTCGACCCCCGCTTGCTGGGGGTGAAAAGGCGTGTGGGACAGTTGTGGGGGGTTGGAGGGCAGGGGCGGGGCGGCACGAGCTCGTCAACGCAACCATGGGGCGCTTTGAGCCATTAAAAAGCCTCACGAGGGTCCAGACGGAGCGCCAAGACAACCGAAGAGAGCGTCGAGACGGCCCAGAGTAGCCCCACGACGACCCAGGATGACTGCAAGACGGCCCACAAGGCCCCCGAAACGGCCAGAAAGTGTTCCAACTGAACCGCCTAGAAGGCCCCAAGAGGCAAACATCGTCGCAATCCTTGGCGAAAACATGCATGTTTAGCACACTCGCCTATTTCATCTTGACAGCTTCTAAGATTGCCCAAGGGGCCCCAGGGCCCCACAAATCGTCACAAGACAGCCGATGAGGCTCCTGAGACGCCGCAGCGGCCCCGAAGACGGCCCAAGAGAGCCCCAATAGGGCCCTAAGAGAGCACAAGAGGAGGAATATGAACCGACATTTCCAAGCTTTCCCCACAAGATGGCCCCAAGAGCCCCCCAGAGGATCCTGGGGCTCCCCCGAGAGGCGCCCCCAACATGCCTCCAAGACGACCCCCAAGACGCCCCTAAGAAGCCCCCAAGAAGCCCCCAAGAGGCCCCCCAAAGCCTCCCCGAATGCACCCGAAAGCTCTCCAACAGGCCCCTCAAAAGCATCCCAAGAGACCCTCATATTCATCCATGAGGCTCCTGACCCACAGAACGGGAAAACTGGCGGGTTTGGCCGAAGGCCACTAGATAATTCCAACGATCTTCGCAAGCTTTGACCCCTGCTGGGGGTCGGCGGAATGGCGTGAGCCACTTGCTCACATAGAAACCTATGGATCCGAACGCAACTGCCTCGACCAAAAGCGTTCTAAAAACGTCTGGTGCAAGCCACGAGAGGTTCTCAGTTGTGGGCCTATAAGCGAGACGGGGCGCTTCGTCACAGCTTCGTGATCGGCACGCGGGGGCCTGTAGGCGCGCGGTCCCTGAGATTCGACGTTACAAACAACACTGCAATACCACGAAGCGTCACGACCGGAGCCATGCCACATAGTCCCAATATCTGTTTCCGCGGCGGGAGCTCAGGGAAGAACGCCAGTGCTAAGTGTAACATTTCCGCGGCGCATCAGCACACAACAAATCTTGTCACGAAACCCGCCACGCAAATGCGAGCGAAAGCGAATGAAAAGGACGAGGCGGAGGAGGAGGAACACAGGGAATGAGGGAAAAGGAGAAGGCTGATACAAATCTGGCCCCGAATCGCAGCATATAGTGCGCGCGGGTAGAAGGAGAAGCAGCGTCGCGACGTGCGGCCCGGAAATGCTCAGGAAAGCGCGCCCTCGAGTATCCAACGGCCCAAGAGGCGGCACGATGTAGCGAAACAGCAAGCCAGGAGGGGGGGAGGGGGGGGGGAGGAGGAGACTACGGCGACGAAGGGAGGAGGAGGAGGAGGAGGAGGAGGAGGAGGAGGAGGAGGAGGAGGAGGAGGAGGAGGAGACTACGGCGACGAGGGGAGGAGGAGCATGCTGCAGCACTGCTGTCGCTGCCTTTGGTGTGCGCGGGCCACCAGTGCGCGCGCTGGCATCGTGCCCGCGCGTGGCCTCACGCACGGAACCGCGGAAGAGGTCCGAGGGGGCAGCAGCGATGGGCGCCCCGTGGCGCACTGCGGCCCACGCCCGAGGAGCCGCCCAGACAGCGGCCGTAGCCCTGCGGGTGTCGGAGCGACCCTCGTGTGATCCCTGGCAGGAACCGTGCAAAAACCGGACGTGCCGCCGTGACGCCCGGCCCGACGAGGTCGTCGAGCCGGCGCTCCAGCTGCGGCCGGGTGAGCCCGGGCCGTCGCGCGCGGGGCGCGTGAGATTCACCGCGCGCGGCGCAGTGCGTGGTGGAGCCCGAGCCTCGGTGGCGGCCGGAGCAGCACGGCGCCCGCCCTTCGAATCTGCTTGCCGCCGGACAACCGTTCCACGAAGAATTGATCAGGGACCGACCGTCCCTGCATTCCTATGGGCCTACCACGGCACGTTCTTAGAACCCCAAATAGGTTCGAATAACAAAAACGACGTTCTTGGAACACGGACCCGCTGTGATAAAACAAGACAGTCTCAGCAAGAAATGTTCTGAGAACAATGCGTGCAGAGCACAAAAGGTTCTTGGAACATTCTTTGGCAGGACTGTAAGCAAGCTGGAACGCTTCGCCACTGCTTGAAAGAAGGGTCACTGACTGCACGCATGGGGCAACCAGCCCGGCCAAGCGGCGCATGTGCTCCTGCGGCACTTTCCGAGCCAGACCGATCTGCCTGACCCTGGGGCCTGGAAGCGGGTGAAAACGCCCAGCGTGAAAACAATGCGATCCCTGGATCCCTTCCTCCTCCTCCTCCTCCTCCCCCTCCTCCTCCTCCTCCTCCTCCTCCTCCTCCTCCTCCTCCTCCTCCTCCTTCTTCCCCCCCCCCCCTTCGGCGCGTCGCCGCAGCTGACGCGCCCAGCCGGGCCATGCCGGGCCCAGCAGCGCTTGGTAAAAGAGGCGGCGCGGGGGGCCGCCCACTGGACGGAGGGCCACTGCGCGGAGGGCGACTGCGCGGAGGGCCACCGGGGCCTCTGGGCGGTGCCCATGGACGGTGGCCACCGGGCCGCGCCCAGCGGAAGGCAGTGCCCACAACGCAGGTCGCAGCCGGCGGCGGCGCAGTCGGCGACGACGAGGGACGAGGGTGAGGTCCGAGGACGACATCGGGGCACGAGCACGATGACGAGGTCGATGGGGCGAGGTGCGAAACACAGCGTGCGAGGGGCGGCGCGCGGCGGCCTGCAGGTGCGCCTCCAGGGGCGCGAAGCGGAGGGCCCCCTCCTGCGCCTCGCGGCGCAGGAGGGCGTCGAGCGCCTCCTCGCAGGCCTGGCTCCCGGGGCCGGCTCGGCTCGGCTCGTCGCCGCCGCCGCTGGTGTCGGATCCGGGGCCGACGATCGGGGGCTCAGGATCGAGCTTTGGGATCTCCGCTCCGTCGGCTCCTCCGCTCGCCTCCTCGCGGGCCTGGCCCGGGTCGGCCCGGCCCGGCTCCTCGATCGACGCCGCCATCCCCGTCACGTGTGCGTGGTCGGTTGTCGCCGGCTTCTTGTCGCCCCAGATCGTGCGCGTGCCCGCGCCGTGGAGGAGAGCCAATCACGACGGAGGGCGCTTCGCAAAAGGCTTTTCGTCCAAAATCCTCCTATCGGAGGACATGCCTCCTCGGTCCATCCTTGGCGACTTTCGTCGGCCGCGCCCCGCTCGCACAGTGTCAGCACGGGCTTCCTAGTCCCTTGCATCAAAAGGGGAAAAACCAGTCGGACCGGACAATCGGCATTTACTAAACGGCCCTGGGCGTTTATGCTGAACAGCCCTGCCCTGTTTGATTCCTTCCCTGGGTGCGTTTACTAAACGGGCTCGCTTGTCGGGGTGGTTATGATGTGTTTTTCGCCCCCTACAAAGTGTCAGCATGGCCTTCCGAGGCCCTCGCATCCTCACCGTGCATCCTTGTGATGCGGACCGACGGTGCTGGAAGAGCTGCACCGCTTTCCCTGGAGGCCGGCTCTTCGCCCGGAGCCGCGGTTCGGACGGCCACCCTTCCCTTTGACCCAAACATAGCCATCAAATGCTCAAACAACAGAACCCTGACTATTTTTTGCCTATTTTTGAATATTCTCCTGTAGAGGGACACGCTCGACTTAGTGCTGACACTTTGCGAGCGGGGCGCGGCCAGCGAAAGTCGCCAAGGATGAGCCTTGGAAAGGTTGCCCATCCTTACGCTATGCTTAGGTCGGGCATGTCCGCCTACAGGCTGATTTTGGACAAAAAATAAAAAGTACCCTCCAAAAGCCCCAACATACTGCAAAATACAATCAAGTCCCCCCCCAAAAAAATGTTTGAGTATTCCTCCTGTAGAGGGACAGGCCCGACTTAACGCTATGCGGGCTGACTGTGCTGAAAGTCCAGGGCCGCGCACGTCTGGGGTCGACGACGACGACGACAACGACGACGACGACGACGCCGGCCCTCGGCCAACGGCCGACACGGCGGCGGAGACGACGGCGACGACGGACCCACAAACAGAGCTCATTTCGATGCCTCCGATTCGATTCGATTCGATTTCGACGGGTTCCGATGCCGATTCGATTCGGCTTCTTATTTGGGGTTGGATTCCAATCTCTCAAGGAGGCATCACGACTCTGCCGATTTCTGCCGATCCGACTCCTCCCGACCTTGCTGCCGATTCCCGCCGATTCGATTCATGTCGATCGCCGGTCCGACTTATCGATTCGATTTTGAGCTCTCCTGCCCATGCATCCGCCGACATGGTTTGTCCAGTACACGCCCCTTCGCCAGCAGGCCCCTTCTTGGATGGCGCCGCGGGGCCCGAAAGCGAGGCCCAGATGCCGCAATCTTCAAAACATCATCGTCGGCGGCGAGCGGGGGGGGAAGTGAAAAGGAGAAGGCCTTCTCAGAAGGCGGCGGGACTTCTCAGAAGCCCTCGCGCCTTCTGAGAAGGTTTCTGTGTCTTCGGGGAAGGGTCAGACAACTTTTCAGAAGGCCCGAGGGCTTCTGAAGGCCTTCTCCTCCTCACTTCCCCCCTCTCGCTCGCCGCTGAGATTGCGCAAACGCGCGCGCCGTCAGAGATCCGGGGACGGCGACGACCGCGGCGGCGACGGCGGCGGCGGCGACCGACCACGGCGATGGCCGTGACGACGACGAGCCGAGCCTCGTCGTCGCGAGACTCACGCGTGACCACGCGAGCCAGGGTTTGCGTTAACTCCTGTGCAAGCTTTAGGTCGGGCATGCCCTCCCACAGGCGACGTCTGGAAGGGAAATAACAAGCAATCAAAACGCCAAATAGAGTCCAAAGACCACGAAGAATCGGCACCAAACTTTTCTTTACCTATTCTTGGATACTCCGTCTGCGGAGGGGCATGCCCGACTTAGTGCCAGCTGTTCCTTCCCTGCCCCACATCGGCCACAGTCATCGGCCGCACGCAAGAGTGACCCTGGGTACGAGTGACCTTTGGTGCGCGGCCTTTGGGGGGCCGCGTGAGGACCAAACCTGGGCGCGCAAGCCGTTGCTCCTGCTCCGTTTTCAGCCATCCGGGGACCCGCACCAGAGGTCACTCCAGCGAAAGGTCACAATTGCGTCTAGCCGAAGTCGTGGTGTGAGGTCCGCCCCAAAGACCCCTCCCGGGCGAGGCCACGAGCACGCCCCCGAGGGCCCCAAGCAGGGACAAAAGCATCCGAGCGCCTCGATCCCAGACCACACACTCCAAATCCCTTCTTAATCGACCCCCCCTAAAAAACAGGACCCCCTCAAAAATGCGGCCCAATATTCCGGACCCCTCGCTTCGGCGGACGCCTGAAAGAGTTCCAATCCAAAGAAAGCGCCCCAATTACGCTACCGAGGAACCCCACATACTTAACTTAAATCTTGTGTGTTTGCTTAAGTTTATAATATATGCGCAATTCTGCGTTCTCAGCCCTCGTCGCGAATGTTCCCCTATGTGTCATCCAACGCCATATTGCTTGAACGTCCTCCCCTTTCCTAGCCTTCTATCCTCCGTCGAGGACAGATTCGAGCCAGCCAGCGGCCGCGGTGAGGGACCACCCCCTGCGCACCCTCGATGGTGTCGAGAAAGTGCCACGCCTGCTATGCCCTGGACGACCGTCGTGCGTAGCGGCCGCGGTGAGGGACCACCCCCTGCGCAGCCTCTATGGTGTCGAGAAAATGCCGCGCCTGCTATGCCCTGGACGACCGTCGTGCATAGCAGCCGCGGTGAGGGACCACCCCCTGCGCACCCTCTATGACGTCGAGAAAGTGCCACGCCTGCTATTCCCTGGACGACCGTCGTGCATAGCGGCCGCGCTGAGGGACCACCCTCTGCGCACCTCCTGTGGTGCCGAGAAAGTGCCACTCCTGACACGATCTGCGAGCGTGTCACGGATAGAGGCCCCGCTGAGGGACCACCCTCTGCGCACCCCCTGTGGTGTCGAGAAAGTGCCACTCCTGCTAAGATCTGCGAGCGTGTCAAGGATAGAGGCCGCGCTGAGGGACCACCCTCTGCGCACCCCCTGTGGTGTCGAGCAAATGCCACTCCTGCCACGATCTGCGAGCGTGTCACGGATAGAGGCCGCGCTGAGGGACCACCACCCTCTGCGCACCCCCTGTGGTGTCGAGAAAGTGCCACTCCTGCCACGATCTGCGAGCGTGTCACGGATAGAGGCCGCGCTGAGGGACACCACCCTCTGCGCACCCCCTGTGGCGTCGAGAAAGTGCCACGCCTGCCACGCCCTGCGAGCGTGTCACGGATAGAGGCCGCGCTGAGAGACCACCCTCTGCGCACCCCCATGTGGTGTCGAGAAAGTGCCACTCCTGACACGATCTGCGAGCGTGTCACGGATAGAGGCCGCACTGAGGGACCACCCTCTGCGCACCCCCATGTGGTGTCGAGAATGTGCCGCGCCTGCCACGCCCTGCGAGCGTGTCACGGATAGAGGCCCCGCTGAGGGACCACCCTCTGCGCCCCCCCAGTGGTGTCGAGAAAGTGCCGCGCCTGCCACGCTCTGCGAGCGTGTCACGGATAGAGGCCGCACTGAGGGACCACCCTCTGCGCACCCCCATGTGATGTCGAGAATGTGCCGCGCCTGCCACGCCCTGCGAGCGTGTCACGGATAGAGGCCCCGCTGAGGGACCACCCTCTGCGCCCCCCCAGTGGTGTCGAGAAAGTGCCGCGCCTGCCACGCCCTGCGAGCGTGTCACGGATAGCGGCCGCGCTCAGGGGCCACCCCCTGCGCACCCCCTGTGGTGTCGAGAAAGTGCCACGCCTGCTGTGCCTGGACGACTGTCGTGCATAGCGGCCGCGGTGAGAGACCACCCCCTGCGCACCCCCTATGGTGTCGAGGAAGTGCCACGCCTGCCACGCCCTGCGAGCGTGTCACGGATAGAGGCCCCGCTGAGGGACCACCCTTTGCGCCCCCCAGCGGTGTCGAGAAAGTGCCGCGCCTGCCACGCCCTGCGAGCGTGTCACGGATAGAGGCCCCGCTGAGGGACCACCCTCTGCGCACCCCCTATGGTGTCGAGGAAGTGCCACGCCTGCTCGCCTGCCGCATGGCTTGCCGTGTGTATGTGTATGATGCGTGTGCGGCCATATCGGGACATATCTCACGTGTTGCCCAGTATGTCGTGCAGACGTCTTGGGTGTATGATGCAGTGAACATGCGTCTTGTATGTGCGAATGTGTGCATGCGTGCGGCTGTGTGCGAGTGTGTGGGTGAGGAGGCGGGAGGTGTGTGAGACGCGGGTGCGGCGCGGCAGGGAAGAAAACCAGAACCCCACGACGAAGCATGTGGTGAATAAACCGGACACCCCCAGTTACAAAACAGGGTGCCAAAAACCAGACCCGGGGGACGATACATGAGGGATTTGGAATATCGTACAGATGACGGCGCCGACGACGTTGAGGACGACGTCGACCGCGACAGCGACGACCGCGACAGCGGGGCAACACCCCTGCAGAGGCGCAGACTCCCGTGGGCCCGCGCGGAGTCTTGGCACCGGCGCCGGGCCACCCGCTGGAGGCGACGCCAAGGGGCCCCAGCGCGCCGCTCCGAGAGGCGGGCCGCGGAGCACAGCGAGTCTGGATCTCCATGCAGCTCGGAGGAAGAGCACGGCCCACCGAGCCCCCATCCGTGGGGGGGGCCGACCCCCGGGCGGTGGCGCGCCCGAGCGTCGCCCGAATGCGAGATGACGCTCCGGCGCGCCGTCGCCCAGAGGCTGGCCCCCACCGATGGGCTCTCGGTGGCGGTGGTCCGTGCTCCCTCTCGGAGGGCAGGGTCGTCGACGGCCGAGGTCGGGAGGTCCGAAGCCAGGAGGTCCCAAACTCTCTCGAGAGGGGGGGTCTTTCTGCAGATGCATCGAGCCCGACCATCTCTAAGATGGTCCTAACCTCTCGAGAGAGGGGGTCTTCCTGCAGATGCATCGAGCCCAACCATCTCTAAGATGGATGACCCCTGACTCTGCAACGGGGACATGGGTGAGGCTAGGTCTTCCTTGTGTTATCAGGGCTACGGGCTCTTTTATTCTCGATGAGGGGCGTCGACAGCCAGGCGGCCAAGGCGGCCCCGGGCAACGACGACGAAGTCGACGCCGACAACGTCGAGGCCGACGCCGACGCCGACGACGACGACGCCGCCGACGGAGCCATGCGCGCTTTCCGCGTGGGCGCGCTCGCCGGCAGGGCGCCCGCGGGGGGCGCGGGGGGCAGGCACCGCTCCGCGGGTATCAGGTTCGCGGCCAGCACGTGGCGCGTCGCCTCCCGCCGTGGGGGGGGCAACGATCGGCTTGAGTCGGGCGCGTCCCCCTACAGGAGGAAGATTCAAACATAGCCAAAAAAAAGGGAACGATGTTTGAGTACTCGTCTGCTCATGCTTTGACTACTTTTACTTTTCCCCCCACATCCGCCTGTATGGGGGACACGCCCGCCTTAACGATAGGGGGGGGGAAGAGGCATCGGGGGGGGGAAGGGGGGACAGCGGCACGGAGTCGGCGGCACCCTGCCGACGGATCGGCGATCGGCCCCCGACGTGGTGACTCCGCACGCCCCCTGGGCACGCCGGGGCCGTCGGGCCTCTTCTCGGCGAGCAGTGGGCGACTTGGGGGGCCGTCCCCCCCCTATCGCTGCCCCTTGCCCATGGGGCCCGAAGCCGAGGCGCGGGCACGTCGACGACGATGTCGCCTTCGTCGTCGTCGTCGTCGTCGTCGTCGTCGTCGTCGTCGTCGTCGTGGTCGTCGTCGTCGTCGTGGTCGCCGTCTTGACCGTCGTCGGCCTCCGCCGTCGACGTCGACTGGGCCGCCGACGTCGTCGACATGTCCTCGCCACTGTCGTCCGTCGCCCTCGGCGTCGCCTCCCGCGCCGCGCCGCACGGGAGCGCCACCACGTCGTCGTCGTCCAGCTCCAGCATCAACACCGACGCGGAATCGGCGCCTAGGGGGAACCAATGGAATCGTGGATAACGATCTAGAATCACATCGGACAGGGACGATCAGACTACAATGAAGCTTGTTTCTCGTCTGGGGCGCTGGCTGCGGCCCGGGGGCCTCGACGCCGACGACGACGAATCAGAGTACAGTGCTGGCGCGACCGCAAGAAACCCTCGCAAGATACCCAACCCTGAAGACACGCGCGCGAAGTGCACCTCAGGGGAACTCCAGAGAACCCTGAACGCAGCAGCTTCTCCGACGGCTGCGGGAAGCCACCGCGCAGCTCGCGGAGCGAAGAGACCCAGGATGCCCTGAACTGCTCCCACTGAAACGCATATGGTTTTTCGATGCGCGCTCACACTAGATGTCGCATCCTCCACTTCCCGGTGGTCGCTGCGATCCCCCCCCCGGGCATGTCTGAATCACCCGGTCACACTGCGGAGCCGTCGCACAGGCTCGCCGCCCCTCTGGGTGGCTCAGCTACGCACAGACGCACGAGGAGCTCCCCAACGGGGATCCTGTGAAAGGACCCAAGGACCATCGAGCCTTCTGCGGCAACTCATGGGAGCCTCCCATACCATCGTGCTGGCTCGTGCAAATCGGCGCTGCTCGACGCTAAATAAATGCTACATCGACGCGAATCGACGCTGGCCGACGCTAAATCGGCGCCATCTCATCGACTCCCAGACGCTAATCGACACTAGTCGACGGAATTACGAGGGCATGCCAGCCCCCAGTGTCTTGCTACCGAACGAGCCCCGCTCCGCATCCCCAGGACGACCCGCTTCCATCAAACTCAACTCTCGCACGTCCGCGGACGGGTTGTCCGCCTGCGCCCGTGCCCCCTCCACGCAACTGGGGGCGGCGCCTGTGGTGGGCAGGCTCAGGTGCTCGTTCTGAAGACCTTCCTCGAGCCACTCGCTCCACGCGTGCGTCGATGCTGCGTCGAACGTCCGTCAACTTGAGGCGGCCTCGAACCGAGCTGGAATCGAAATAGCGTCGAACTGGAACCGAACTCAGCCGTCAGGTGGACCCCAGACAAGTCAAAACGAACATCTAAGAAGAGAGAACGGCGACAACGGTGTGGTGTTCGTGAAAAAGAACTTGAGCAGGGACCGACCGTCCAGGCATTCCTGTAGGCCTACAACGAACTGTTATTAGAACCCCAAAATGTTCTGAGGACAAAAACAATGTTCTTCGAACATATTCCCGATGTGTTAAGGCAGTCCCAAGAACATTGTGGAAACCACATAAGGTTCTTAGAACATTGATTGGTAGGCCTATAGGCACGCCAGGACGCTTCGCCACTGCTGGACGGACATCTGAGGAGAGGACCGTCTAAGAACACCTGCTGTGATGTTCGTTTGGTTCCCCGCAGCGCCGTCGACGAGCTCCGCCAGGTGAGCGAGGTTGCGCACGGCCTGGCCGTTACAGCGCAGGAGGCGGCGGTTCATCATGTGCGTGAGGCCGGCGGTGAGCCGCGATGCGAGCACGCAGGAGAGAACCACCACCTCCAGGGAGGAGGAGGAGGAGGAGGAGGAGGAGGAAAAGAAAGAGGAGGAAGAGGAGGAGGAGAAGGAGGTGAAGAGGGAGGAGAGGGAAGGGGAGGAGGGGAAGGAGGGGGAGGAGGATGGGGAGGATTGAGGAGTCTGGTTCCACAAAACTGGAATCCATGCATGCTGACCGCGTATCGTCATCATCATCTGACGTCGTCGACGTTGTTGCCTACATCGTCATCATCAAAGTCATCATCATCATCAGCATCATCACCACCATCATCATCATCATCATCATCACCATCACCATCACCATCACCATCACCATCACCATCACCATCACCATCACCATCATCATCATCATCATCATCATCATCATCATCATCATCATCATCATCATGAGCATCATCATCATCATCATCATCATCATCATCATCATCATCATCATCATCATCGCTGCGCCCATCCAAATCATCACCGTGACCATCACCGACTTCGCCATGATCATCGCATGTTTCATCACCCGCAGCAGCAGCAAGACAACCATCATGGCCATCACCATTACCTTCACCATTACAATTATCACGTCATCCCCGCCCCTCAGGTTAAACTCACACTAGATGCCGATCACCTTGCGTCCCGGGTGTTGCGGCGCCTCCATGCCATCCAGAGGGAGGTGCTTTTCACTTCCGACCGCAAGGCCGCCCGAGCCGGCCTGCCCGTGAGACGGCAGGGGAATAATTGCTCCGTCGAAGCTCGTTGTGCTTGTCTCCGTGCTTGTGCGTACGATCCCAAGGTTAAACCCTCGGTGATTTGGTGTACCCGTTGCGCACGGTCTTTTTCCAGGAGAGGCTTGCTCGCAGAGTTCTGGCCTTGTGGTTGCAGCCTCGTGGAGACTCTGCTTCTTTCACGCGCCTCTTTCACGACGTCCGCTATCCGAATAGGGTGGACCCCCCCCCCTTGGCTGTCGGGGGCGTTGTGGGGCATCCGAGGGCTGCTGACTGCCATCCGTCCCACACGTTGCAGGTCGTCAGAGGCATCTTGTTCTGTACTTCTTGTGGTGGCCTATGTGCTGAACACGCCCGCAAGCGCTTGGTACAGTGCAAACCACAACAACATGTGGCAAAGATGTCATATCCCGTATGCGTCGCGGTTTGCCTCCCAAAACTGGTATAACATTTCCTGAACTTTCATGCGGCGTGCCCGCGTGCGCACTGTGCGTTCCGGCATGGCCCTGCTGGTACGCGCTGTGCACCGACTGTTGCCGCTGGCTCTTCCTGTCCTGAAGGTGATTGATTTGCGGCCAGGCTTGCACCTGCAGTGCGCAACATGCATAAAATAACTCATCCTCCTCACCCACATCCACATCCTCATTCTCATCGGCAACAAGGGAGGAGCGTAAGATCTCCCTGCTGCGGGCCCATCGCGCACCAGAGGTGTAGGTGGGGGGGTGGGCAGGGTGGAAAGCGAACGGCCCGCGAGGCGCCCCAGGCAGGCCAAGGCAGACAACTGCCTGTCCCCGCATACATATCACACGCAGAGGCCTTCTTTCCCCATTCAGGCCCAGTCGTGGCCTGCTGCTCGGATTCGCCCCCGACAGGCTTATCCTGAGCCTTATCCTTATTCTTCCTCGTATCCATGCCCTCCTCAGCAGCATCTGCATCAGCAAACACACCCTCATCAGTATCATCAGCAGCAGTATCAGCATCAACATCTGTATCACCATCATCACCATCACCATCATCAACATAATCGTTACCATCTCCAACATCATCATCAGCACACGCATCGTCATCATCATCAGCAGCATCACCGCCATCATCATCAGCATGAACATCAGCAACATCATCACTTCCTTCTCCATCTAAGCAACTTCTCCCTGTCGCACCCCGAAGCTAAGCACGTTTATAGGGCGGGCTGGGCGTTTCGCCTGCGACTCCCTCACTACTCACGACTCTAAAGCTTAAACGTTGACGACCGTTTCACAGATTGAGGGCGGGTCGTTTTCACAATGCGGCTCTCACATTAGCGCCGCGCACATTCGATTTCAAACGGTGCAAGAGCTTCACGGATTGATGGCGAATCGTTTTCAAAATGGGGCTCTCGCCCTTAGCGCCGCGCACATTATTTTGAACATGTGCAAGAATGTCACGGATTGAGGGCGGCTCCTGTTCAACATGTGGCTCTCCCCGTAGCGCTGCGCACATTCAATTTTTAACTTGTGTAAGAGTTTCAAGGGCTGAGGGCGGCTCCCTTTCAAAATGTGGCTTTCGCCTAAGCGCCGCGCACATTCGTCGTTTAACGTTGCAAGATATTCACGGGTTCCCAGGATCAGCGTACCAGAAATGGCGCGTTGGAAGGATTCAGGGCTACGAGAGAGCAATAGTTCCTAGTTCCTTCGATTCGCGGTGGTCTCAGGAATGGCGTTCTGGCACGACCCAGGATCGTCAGGAAGCAACAGCGAGGTTGATCCGTGCCGTTGGAATACCCAAAACGATGTTTTGGCATGCTTCAGGGTCTTCAAACGGTTGCCGTTCAAAGAAGCAGTTTCTGTGGAAATGAACCCTTATAGGGGCCTATGAAGAGGGAGCTTGGAGGGAGGGTTTATTCCAACATCGTTGATGACTCTTGGGTTTACACTGGCCATCGTCCTCCTCATCCTTGTTATCCTGCTTGTCAGCATCCTCATCATCGTCATCATCATCAACATCATCAACATCATCATCACCATCATCATCATCATCACCACCACCACCATCACCACCACCACCACCACCACCACCACCACCACCACCACCACCACCACCACCACCACCATCATCATCATCATCATCATCATCATCATCATCATCATCATCATCATCATCATCATCTCATCATCATCATCATCTCATCATCATCATCAGCATCAGCATCATCATCAACATCATCATCATCATCATCATCATCATCATCATCATCATCATAATCATCATCATCATCAGCATCATCATCATCATCATCATCATCATCATCATCATCATCATCATCATCATCATCATCATCTTCATCATCATCATCATCATCATCAGCATCAGCATCATCATCATCATCTTCGTCATCATCATCACCTTCGTCATCATCACTATCGTCATCGTCATCGTCCTCGTCGTTGACGTTGACGTCATCGTAACCAGCACCGTCATCGAACGCGTCATCGCCATGGTCAACATTGTCAAAACCAGCATCGGCTACTCCACCCACGTCCGACGACGTTGCACTTGCACCGTGGCGTGGGCCCCGTGCAATTGCGACCCCCATCCCCTGTGGCTGGCTCTCCCTGACGAGCCGTTTCTTGACGGCCTCTCCGGGCCCAGGCATGCCCCCCCCCCAAAGACAGCGCTGGCGAGGGAGGGGCCGTAACGCGATCTTTCTGCGTCGCCCAGATCTGCGGAAAATCAGTCGACGCGCCAAACGAGCTCCCGTCTCCAAGAGAGGAGAAACAGCCCAGGCGATAGGGGTAAATCACGTTCGCGCTGTCGCCGCGCCCTCTGTCCTGAACGCGCCTGAGTAGACGAAGACGGCACCAGGGCAAACCCACGGTGAGCTCCGCGTCCGAGCCTGAATTTGTAGCTGCGGCGCCCTCCCCACGACGGAAGGCCGCGAAGCGGAGCAAGGGGCGCGACACGGGGGGCCGAGCGGGTCTGTGCTCGAGCCGGCGCGGGGCCGAGTGGATGGAGTGCGCAGTCCGTGTCAAGGCCAAAAGCTGCGAGAGACATCATCGGGAGGCAACTCCTGGGAGGCCTTCGACAGAAGGGTATGTGGAGGGCTACGAAGCGTGGTGAAGGGGCCATTGAATGGCCCCACCCACGCTTCGTAGGGGCCATTGATGGCCAATCATTCAGCCATTCAATGGCCGCCATTGAAGGGGCCATTGAATGGCTGAATGATTCAGCCATCAAGCCCAAGATTTAGCCCGATTGCAGCGGGAGCGAACCGAACTGCGCGGGCTTCGGCCGAATCAGGCTGGTTTCGGCAACGGATGTGGGATCTGCCGGCGCCGATGCTGAGGCCAGCCGTGAATCCTGCACGAAACTGCGCCCTATCACAGAGGGAGGCCGACCAACCTCGAGACCCGCGGGCGGGAGTCGAGAGGAGAGGAGACTGGTGGCGTGCGCGTGCGGCCGCTGCGGCTCGCCTCCCGCCGCCCCTTCTCCGGCCTCTCTGCACCCGGGTGCTGCTCCGGTCCTCCGCCCCCCCGGCAGCTCCCGAGAGCTCGGGCCTCGTGCTCCTCCTCCCCCTCCTCCTCCTCCTCTTCCTCCTCCTCCTCCTCCTCCCCCTCCTCCCCCTCCTCCTCCCTCCTCCCTCCTCCCCTCCCCTCCTCCCCCTCCTCCTCCTCCTCCTCCTCCTCCTCCTCCTCCTCCTCCTCCTCCTCCTCCTCCTCCTTGCCTCTGGACTGCCTCGCCGAGACGCCGCCGTTCCATCCCGAGTCCTTCTCGCGGCCCCTGCGAGGGCCCCCGAGGCCTTCCAAAGATGCCAGCAGCCTCCCGCCGTCCGTGCTGTCGCGACGCGAGGACGTCTGGCTCCGTGGGTCCACGCGTCCAGGGCTCTGGGGCGCGCCCTGACCAGACTTCCGAGGGCGGATGCAGCCGCGGCAGCGAGGAAGCCCCCAAGACGCCCCGGAGAAGGCGACAGACTGGCAACACCTCCGAACCTCGATGCCGAGGGCCGGGGGTCCTGGACCCCCCCTGACAACCTACGGTCGGGCCGCCGAAACTACGGGACGGGAAAAGAAGCAACGACGCCCCTCTTTGGGCCCCAGGAGCGCCAGCGTGCGCGAGGATGGCTCGATGCGCCTGGACTGCGCCAGGGGCCCAAAGCCACCCCCACCCGACCGGAAGCCCCCACACTTCGGGCTGGAGGGTTTGGACGCCCGAAATGGGTACCGACAAAAATGGGTACCATGCCCAACAGCAAATGTTGCCCCAAACCAACAGCGGCCGCTGTTGGGCAGGCGGCCTCCTGTCTCGAATGGACACAGGCCATGGCGGCGTGGACAGCGAGCCCTGTCCAAAATGAACAAGATCCGCTGTTGGGCATTCTGCCCATTCTTTCAGTACCCATTTCGTGCGTGCAGAGAGGGGGGGGGGGGGCGCACGGGCTCCACCCGTGCGCTCCCGGTGCTCTTGGATGCTTCTTCCCACTGGGCACGGAGGGCCACCCGGGGGCCTGCGGGGGCTGGGGTCGGGCTGGCTCCTGGTGGGCGGTGGCCCCCCCGCCTCCTGCCCCTCGAACTCGCGCTCGTTCTTGAGCCACGGCTCCACGAGGCACACGGGCGCCCTCTCCTCGAAGCCGTCGCCCCACTCCGACCGCAGGTACGGCTGAGGAGGAGGAGGAGGAGGAGGAGGAGGAGGAAGAGGAGGCGGAGGAGGCGGAGGAAGCGGATGAGGAGGAAGAGGAGGAGGAGGAGAGGAGGAGGAGGAGGAGGGGAATAAGGAGACGGGAAACGTTATGTTTTCGGGGCGGCTCGAGGGGAGACACATCGAGCTCGAATCGGCGATACACCGTGGATAGATGGGCAATGGGCCCCCGACAGCGACTCCGCACGTCCCTGGGCGGCGTAGGCCATCGGGCAACCGTTGGCGATGAGTGGGCAATTGGGGAGGGGGGAGGAGGACGGGGAGAAGGGAGGAGGAGGGGGAGGAGGAGGGGGGGAGGAGGAGGGGGAGGAGGGAGGGAGGGGAGGAGGGAGGAGGGGAGAAGGAGGAGGAGGAGGAGAGGAGGAGGAGGAGAGGAGGAGTAGGGAGGAGGAGGAGGAGGGGGAGGAGGAGGAGGACGAGGAGAAGGAGGAGGAGGAGGAGGAGGAGGAGGAGGAGGAGGAGGAGGAGGAGGAAGGAGTAGGAGTGGGAGGAGGGAGGGGGGGAGGGGGGAGAAAGGAGGAGAGAGCAGGGAGGAGGGATGAGAGAGCAGGGAGGAGGGATCAGGAGGAGGAGGATGAGGATGAGGAGGACGAGGAGGCCGAGGCACCCCCCCCACGAGCCTGTTCATTCGAGGCTCCCGAACAGAGGGAGGACCAAAAGGTGTCCGACGACATTTGCTGGTTAGCTGTAAATTCGTGCGCTCTCAGTTCGACATCCAGGGACCGCTCTCGGGGGACAGGTTCGTCGCAACAAAAAATGAAGAGGAAAGAAAACTATGCACATATACCGATTCTGGCCAGGCCCATCCTGAGCCCAGGACAAATGCTTACGCCCTCCTGCCTTTGGCAGGAAGACGCATACACCGATCCTGGGCCCAGGATGGGCCTGGCCAGGATCGGTGCATGTGCAAAGCTCTTGTAGCGAGAGCGAGTGGAAGCGAGAAGGGGCGGGCCTTTAGAGAAGGCACGGAAGCCCAAGGACCTTCCGGCAAATTGTTCAAAAGCCTTCCCAGGAGGAGGAGGAGGAGGAGGAGGAGGAGGAGGAGGAGGAGGAGGAGGAGGAGGCCCCACCGCTTGCCGAGAAGACCTCGCTCCTTCTTCTTACACTTCTCCCACCCTCGCCCGCCGCCGAGAAAACAAGCAACGCCCAGGACGAACTGCTGCGAGCCAGCGAGCTGAAACAGTCGAGTCACGACGTCGGAGTTCCGGGGAGGGGGACGTTGAAGGAGAGCTTGTTTGCATTCGCGGCAATAACGAGCCGTATAGGGGGGGGGGGCGGGACGGGGCATAACGTAGCGCCCCCCCGCCCCCCCGACTGGTGCCAGACGCACTGCGGCAGTGCCAGGGACTCACTGAGGGGGGGGAGCGTTACGTTATGGCGGGGGGGAAGGGGGGGGAGGGTAGGAGGCATAACACGCGACATGGCACAGAGCACAACAAAAACACTCTTCGGGGATCTACCGGCCCAGGTCAATCCAGACCCGGGGTCAGTGTCAGGCTCTGCAGGATCCTGCAACTTCTGGCGCTCTGGCTGACCCCGGTTTGCTCTGACCCCCGTCTCTGGAGTCCCGAACTCTCGAGCTTTTGGCCTCCCCGGGGCGCCCCGAAGAGGGCCCCCGGCGGAGCAGGTTGGACCAGCGGAGGCCTGGGCCTGGAGCTCCTGGCTCCAATCTGCCCTCGACCCTCGAGTCGTGACGGAGAGGCGGCGCTCGGCGGAGGCACGGGAGCAGGACGCGGCTCCTCCTCCTCCTCCTCCGCCTCCTCCTCCTCCTCCGGCTCCTCCTCCTCCTCCTCCGCCTCCTCCTCCTCCTCCTCCGCACTCCTCCTCCTCTCCTCCTCCTCCTCCGCCTCCTCCGCCTCCCCCTCCTCTCCTCCTCCTCCTCCCTCCTCCTCCTCCTCCTCCTCCTCCTCCTCCTCCTCTCCTCCTCCTGCTGCCTCCTCCTCATCCTCCTCCTCCTCCTCCTCCTCCTCCTCTCCTACTCCTCCTCCTCCTCCTCCTCCTCCTTCTACTCCTCCTCCTCCTCCTCCTCTCCTCATCCTCCTCCTCCTCCTCCTCCTCCTCGTCCTCCTCTGGGGAAGAGGAAGAGGAGGGATAGCGGGAGTAGGGTGGGGGAGGGCGAGGAGGGAGGGGGAGGAGTGGAGAGACGAAGGGAGGAAGGGAGGGGGAGGAGGGAAGGGAAGAAGGGGGAACCCTGACTTTTCTCGCGCCGTGCGGGCAGCGTTCTCTGGGGGCCCGGGGCCATGCGAAGACGACTCAGGATGAGAAGCTGGTCTTGGGGAATGGGTCCAGACCTCTTGGGGAACCACGATGGAACGGGGTTTGGCAGGGGTGTTTTTTTGGTAAGGGTGGACGTGGTGCACAATCACGAGGGCGCCAGGGTTTGACCCATACCTGTCTACAGCGGGAGGCCCAGTAGGAGGGGGACAACAAAAGTAGAAGGAAGGGAGGAGGGATGGAGATAGGGAGGGGGAAGCGGGGAAGGACGAGGAGGGACGAGGGAGGGGGAAGTGGGAGGAGGAGGGAAAGTGGGAGGGGGAAGTGGGAGGAGGAGGGAGAGAGAGGGGGAAGGGGGAGGGATGGAGATAGGGAGGGGGAAGGACGAGGAGGAGGGAGATAGAGGGAGAGAGGACGAGGAAGACGAGGCGATCGAGCGAGCCCGCACCGTCGGCCCGACGGACTGGCCCTCTGGCGGAGCAGGGGCCCAGAGAGGACGAGGGAGGAAGCGGGAGGAGGAAGGACGGGGGAGGGGGGACGCGAAGGGAGGGATGAGGAAGGAGAGAGGAAGGGGGCGAGAGGAAGGAGGGGCAGGGCTAGAAGATGGGTGGGAAAAGATGGGGCCCTGGGAGGGATGAGGGCGGAGGAGCCGGAGACGAGCAGGATGCGGGGAGGAGGAGGACGGCGAAGGATGGAGGGAGGAGCGAGGCAGGCGGGAGCACGGGGAACACGAGCAGGACGCCGGACCAGGCCGCCGAAGACGAGGTACGCCGGCGGCTGCGGCGGGTGCATGGGCACGAGGGGGTGGGGCCACGCGAGCTCCAGCTCGCAGGAGAAGGCCCGGCCGCCGCGCAGCACCTCCAGGGGCACGGCGTCGCCCGGGAAGCGGCCGGCTCGGGGGTCGCTGTGAAAAGGTGCCCCTGGCCCGGGGCGCCCCCGGCTTGCCGCTCTCGATGCTGCCGGAGCTCCTGCGGCCTCCTGGGCCTCGAGAGGGGAGCTCCTGGAGGAGGAGGAGGGAGGAGGAGGAGGAGGAGGAGGAGGAGGAGGAGGAGGAGGAGGGAGGAGGAGAGGAGGGAGGAGGGAGGAGGAGGAGGAGGGGAGGAGGAGGAGGAGGAGGAGGAGGAGGAGGGAGGAGGAGGAGGAGGAGGAGGCCCCCGCGGAAATCCTGGGGGCCCCCTTGGCCCACGCAGGGGCGCCTCCAGCAGCACCCGACCTGGAGGCCACGTAGGAGAACGCGATGCGCTCGCGGCCCCGGAACGGCACCGTGCCGCCGCTGCCGATGGGCAGCCCCCCGATGGACAGCAGCACGTCGCGCCGCTCGAGCAGGCGGGCGGCGGGCGCCGTGGGCTCCACGCGCTTCACCTGCGAGGGGCGGCACCCGCAGAGCGCCGCCACCCACCGGGGGGGCCCGGAACGGCCCCCCGCCCAGGCGTGGTCTCGAAGATGCTCGCCGCTCGCGTCGTGAAACGAACGAACGCGACGTGTGCGGGCCAGGTCCGCGTGGGGGCGGTGGATGTGAGCATACGAACGGAAACGTTTGGCGGAGGCTTGTTTGGAAAACGTCCCTGGACGCATCGGAGCCGCCCCCCCTCTCCTAAAACATATGAAGCCGCCCGGAACACCGCGGAGGTTGTGGGGGCCTGACACGGCCTCTCTGACCAGAGGGGGCTGAATATAAGCATAGCCAACGATCAACATGTAATCGGATCATCGTACAGCTGGATATAACTTTAATATCTGGAAGGTGAATCCTGACCAGGCTCGGTCCAACTCGAATGTAATTCTACTACACAACGATCCAGCTGTAAGAGTATCCTGGCCAAGCCCGACCCCACTCGAATGCAATCCTACTATATGTCTGGACGTAGCTCGACTTGATAACTCCTGAGGCTCGGTCCATCTCATACTCCAGATCTCGTAATAAAAGGGAGGGGGTCTGGACCCTCCAAGACAAGCCATTTCAGACCCCCCCCCCGTGGGAGAACCCTCCGAAACATCGTCCCCAGACCCCCCCAGGCCCTCCAAGATGGCCTGGAAGAGACCCCCTCCGAAATGAGACCCCCTCCCTTTATTACGAAATCTGGAGTACACAATCTCAGCACAGCAACATCCGGCTCTCACCGAAACCCACGGGGGCTCGGCCCAGCCTTCCTAGCATCGTGCTAGAGAGCTCAACCGTCAACCGTCGTTGCCCGACGGCGCTGGCGCCCGCGCTCGCCGGCGTCGGCTGCCACTGGGGCAGGAGGGCCCCCGCCGACCCCCCCCCCGCCCCTTCAAAGGGTCGAAGGGGGGGAAGGGGGGGGGGGGCAAATCAAACCCTCCCCTCACAAAAATCCACAGAACACGCCCTGTCGGACACATGTGGGCCCCAGGGGCCCGATCATATCCTTATCCAACCTCTCCCGGGCCTAAGGGAAGATCGGTTAATCAATCGGTGGATGTGGACACATCCCAGCCTCGTGCTTACGTTGGGGGTCCTCGTCGCCAGGATGCCGCCCGACGAGGCGCCCAAGAGGCCCCGCAGCGCGCGGTTCTCCAGCGGCTGCACCGCGAAGCCGTGGTGGCCGAAGCCGCCGTAGCGGCCGAGGCGCCGGAACCCAGCCACGAAGTGGGCCAGCACCTCTGTAGAGTCTGGAGGAAGCACGGAACAACTGCATAGACAAAATGTTATTGGAGGTCCGCGCGGATGTCCTGGATCGGCGCTGTAACCCCCTCCCTGGCGCGAGGAGCGCAGGAAGGGGGCCCAACGCCGATCCAGGAAATCCGCGCGGGTCTCCGAGAAATTGAGCGTATGCCGTGTTTAGTTCCTCGACTCTCTCGAAGTTCTTCCGCAACCAGACATGATAATTAGCGTCGTGAACAGAATCACGACGGGACGTGTTTTGGTCAAAATTGGGGCAATCAAAACCTAGGCTAATCATTTTAGAATTTCAGCGGCGAGCATCGCGTCGACAAGAACGCCCATGACTGGATAATGCGCGCCCCAACGTCATCAATTCACAGAGACAACGACAATTGGAACGTGACCATACCATCGTTTTGAAAGAACACGTGGCCGACCATTCACGATGAGGACACGTCGGGCCCCGCGCTTGCACTGGCCCGAGAGTCGCCGCCCCGTACCAGCGAACGATAACTTCACAAACACACCAAGAATACAAACCGGCCGTCCTGAAGGACGAGCCCTCCGGATGACCCCAGAAGAACAGAAGGTTCGGGAACCAGCCCGAACCCTCGAGCCCCCACCACCGCGCGAATCACGTGACCTATCGCGCACAAGCAAGTGCCGACCCGAGCGGAGAACGCACGCGCACAGGTCGCGTCCAAAGGGTCTGATTTCACGCGCACTTGGCCAGCCGAATACACCGTCAGAAATACAGCTCTGCCCGAAACAAAAGGGACGGGGCAAACGCGGGAATCGAGCCGACAAGCCCACTGGCCGTCGTCGTATGCGCAAGCTCAGGACGGTAAGTTGTTGACTGGGTTTGGTCCTCTGACATTCGCAGAAGACATCGCTGCACCGCCACCGTGCCTGGCCAGAACCCTAAGCTAGGAGGCCAACGCGCAAATCGCTGCGGCCCAGGATGGACGTGCCCAAGCACGGCGATAATGTAGTCACAGATGCCTTTGGGGGAGTTCCACCCGCGGTCCCGGTGGAACGGTCCGCATGGGGCCGGCCCATCAATCTCGGCACACCTCTCACACAAATCGGGCTCCGCTAGGAACTGCACCTGCGGCCCTAGCAGGAAGGTCCACGTGGCCCCCTCCCTGGCCCATGTCCGCACGCCTGTTTGCACTTTTTTTACGATGCGAACAGGGCGCCCCGCGGCTGAAGAGAGAGGAGGAGGAGGAGGAGGAGGGGGGAGGAGGTGCACCGAATTACGAAATAACTAGTCTGGCGGCCCCGGCCGAGCCCGCAGCCGCGCCTCCAAGGCGGCCCGCCAAGCCTCCGAGCCACCGCCGGCACGCACCGCCGGCGTCAGCAGCAGCATCGCCGCCCGCGGGGGCAGCGCCAGCGCCCACCCCGGGCAGGGCCTCGCCGACAGCTGCGCCCACCGCGCCGCCGAAGCGCCGCAACGCAGGCACGCCACCCAGCCCGGGCCCTGCGCAGCTGCGTGCACCCTCCATGCGGCGCCTGCGAAGAGGGCGCGCGCTGCCTCGGCCGGCGCAGGAGGCGCGACGACCCCGCCGGCCTCAATCGCTGCCCGGGTCCGCCGGCGCGGCGGCGGAGGGGGAGCCGGCGCCGCCTGCGCCG
>CAUYUJ010021047.1:0-30000 GCA_963575745.1 Prorocentrum cordatum | reverse complement strand
GCAGTAGGTATACTTATAGTAGTAGTAGTAGTAGTAGTAGTAGTAGTAATAATAGTAGTAGTAGTAGTAGCAGTAGCAGCATAAGTAGAAATATCAGTAGAAGTAGTACTAGCACTAGTAACAACAATAGATTGTTGTGTTACGTGGCAAATGAGTACGCTTACCTATGCGCCTGGGGGCCTGGAGGCCCGCGGACGACGCCTCGTGGCCCAAGCATTCTTCAGCGCGGGTCGGCGGTTCTGTGATCGTCTTGGAGGCGTCTGTGGGGTTCGGCAATCTCTCTGTCCCACCTGCCTGCGTGCCCATTGAGCACAGCGGATCTGCGAGCATGCCTCCTGGCTGGTTGGTTGGCATTGGTTGGTTGGCATAAGTATGCGGTTGGTTGGTATTGGTTGGGCACATCTGTTTGCGTTCAAGGTCTCCCTGGCCTGGGGGCCCGCAAACTCTGGGGCTGGCCTCTCATGGCCCCCGTGCCCCCTTCGGCCCCCTCATCGGAGCCCGTGTCGGCTCAAATTTGTTTCTGTCGTCTTGCCCCAGCACGCGTTGGCCCGACACAGCAGACAGTGCGCCTGGCGGATATGTCCAGAGACAGGTCGCCGCAGCAGTACTCTCTGCGCTTCGCGAATGGCTTCGCGGTGAGGCCTGAAGGGTGGAGCATCGCGCCGAGTGCTGAAACCCAGTGGCTCACGCCCAGGGGGCACCCTCTTCTCGGCATCGTCCACAGCACGCACCGTGACGTCCGGGTGCTGGGTTCCAACTTGAATATCATCTTCTGCACTCAGTGCGGGGCGTGGTTGCGGGCGTCCGGCAACTTGACCGACCCGCTACAGAAGCTCTGCCCTGGTTCGGCGGAGATTGGCTGCTACAGGAGGTGCGAGAGAAGAAAATGGGAGGAAGAAGGATGAGGAGGAGTGGGGAGGAGGAGGAGGAGGAGGAGGAGCGAGGAGAGAGAGAAGGAGGGCGAGGATGAAGATAGAACAAAAAGAGGAAGAGGAAGAAATGGAAGAGGGCGAGGAGGAGGACGACGGCGGCGGCGGCGGAGGAGGAGGATGAGGAGGCGGAGGAGGAGGACAAGTAGGCGGAGGAGGAGGATGATGAGGAGGAGGAGGAGGAGGAAACTGAGACATATTGCGACTTCTCCACAGGTTCGTGCTACAGCGCCTGGCCAGGGGCGAGGACCCCGTGCGGCTGGCGCCGCCCCCGAAGGCCAAGGCGCCGCCGCCGCTGCTGGCGCTGCCCCCTCCTGCGCCAGGGCCGCCTGCGCCTCAGCCGCTGGCCAAGCCGAAGGCGACGAAGCGCAAGGCCTCGCAAGCGGCCGTGCCGATGCCGAAGGCGAAGCGCGTGGCCTCGCCAGCCGTGCCGAAGCCGAAGGCTCTGATGATTGAGGATGCGCCGATGGCCGTGCCGCAGCCGAAGGCTCCGCTGATGATTGAGGATGCAGCAGCGGCCGTGCCAAAGCCGAAGGCTCTGCTGATGATTGAGGATGCGGCAGTGGCCGTGCCAGAGCCGAAGGCTCCGTTGATGATTCAGGATGCGCCTGTGATCGAGCCAAAGGCGGAAGTTGGCGCCAGTGACCAGTCATCAGTGGCTCCTCTCACGCCGCCTGTCAAGCCGCCCGCGGTCGGGTCGCCCTCGCCGCCCGGTGGATCGCCCTCGCCCGCCATCGAGGACCCGTACGGCGGTTGGATGACCAACGCGAGTGGTGCCAGCAGCTCCACGGCGGCCTCGTCAGTCAAGAAGAGTTTGTTTCATGACAAGTCTTCGCCCACCCTCAGTGACATGTACTCGGAGTCGTCGTCTTCTTCTGAGTCACCAGCGCACAGGGGCCCTCCGATTTACAGGTTGAACCAGTTGCGCAGGATGAATGCGTTAGAGAACTTGGGTGGCGAAGACTAGAGTTTCAGTGTTGCTCGCTTGGCATTGCATTTGTCTCGCGGGTGCGGAATCATAGTACTTGGGCGGCGAAGACTTGATTCAGGTTGCAAGTGGTCGCTTTAAGTTTCAGCGTTGATCGCTCGGCATTGCATCTTCAGTTTCAGTGTTGCTCGCTTGGCATTGCACCAGTCTCGCGGCAACAGATCCTGTTAGATTATCTGTCTCGCAATTGCGGATTCGGAGCGATCTTCCAGCACCCGCGGTCTCGGCTGTTCCATCTGTCTCGAAGCTGCGGATTCAGAGCGATATTCCAGTTTATTATTGGACACTGCGCGTGCTAGTGTCTTGCAGCGGTCGGCTTTGATCGCACGTTGCAACGTCGTTGATCTTGGGGTTGATACCAAATGTAGTTGAATATCATCGCAGTTGTTCATCCGTCGCAACTGTCACCGCCAGGTTGGATTGGTTGAGAGAACTTGAACCAAGAATGATCAGGAGGAGGAGTTGAATGATGAGGAGGAGGAGTTGGAGGACGAGTTGGAGGATGAGGAGAAGGAGGAGGGGGAGGAGGAGGAGGAGGAGGAGGAGATACGAAGAGGAACGAATAGGCACGCCAAAGTTGCTGGAAAGCCGCATGGCCGCACCGCGGTCCTTTGCATGCCCCCCCTCACGCCCGCTCCCCCATCGCGGTTCCACTCCCCCCTCACGGCTCCCATCATGGCCCCCCGCGGCCCTCGCCCCAGCATGGTCCCTGTCGGCTCACATTACCCTCACGGCTCCCATCCCATCATGGCCCCTCGCGGCCAAATCATGGCCCCCCTCGCGCCGCTCCCCCGGCGCCCTGCCAATGAAATATTGGTCATTTGGCTGCCCGTGGACCTTTGGGATCTTTGGGAATTATCTTGGGAATTATCTTGGGACAGTGGCATCTGTGGGAGTTATCTTGGGACAGTGGCATATTTGGGAAAAGCTTGACTCTCATGGGATCTTTGGGAATTATCTTGGGACAGTGGCATCTCTGTGAACAGCCATTTTGGCTCAAACACGTTGGGAAAGATTGCCCATCATGGATCTGTCTTGGGAATTTCCGTCAGAGTCAGTTGTTAGCGCAGCGCCATCATGTGGGTCTGCCGTCGTAGAGACGCCGCCTCGCAAGGTGGTGAAACGATCAGTGACGTCTGATGTGAAGACAGAGCCCCCGGCAATCTCAGGCGGTAGTTCCTCAACACATGCTTTCCTTCAGCCCGGTTGTGGTCCCCTTCTGTTCAACAAACGTCGGATGTATATCCAGGAGGCTGAGCATCTGGTATCGTGCCGCACCCGGAATTGCAGTACATGTTCATTCATCAAGTTGGGCCCGAAATGGGGACAGCGTCTTCGAACTGATCCCGACAGACCTCAGGACCATTGGTTGATCGGCATGTGGTCGAAGTCTCAGCTACTTGGAATAGGATGTTCAATCCCAGCGGCTTCGCCTTCCCGCGGGCCCCATCTCCAACAGAATCGGCGAGGCAATGTTTGCTTATCTCCAACATCGCCCGCCAAACTCACTCGCTGCTTCTGCGAGCGATCTAGCCTATCGTTTCGTCGATGCGCTCATTGGCCTTCAAGGGCCTGGATGATATGCAAGACTGCTGGCGTGAAGACGGCATATGGCAGGTGTGCAGTCAGACCGGGGGGCGCAGAGCTCCAAATATGCAACCTACTCCGGCATGAACAGACTCACGAGCATCAGAAAGCTTCGGCCCATCAAAACGGAACTCCGGCCCCCCCTCGACGGCAACTTAACCGTGAGTTGTTGGAGAAAGTATTGCAGAAGCGAAGAGGGGGTGGATCATTACATCAGATCACGAAAGAGTTGGACAAGGTTGGCAGGAAAAAACTCGGTAGACTCGAATTCGCCCTTGCAGAGGCGATGCGATTCCAGGCCAGAGAGAGACTCGCCAAGGCTGATTCGATAGCTTTATACCAAGATGGTAGTGGTGCACGTCTCCTCATGCGCTACTCCATATCAGACCGCCACATGAACGTCTTCAAAGGGGTGTTGGGCGTCGGGGACCAGGTGGAGGAGGGCGGGGGCGCTGAGGGCATCGCTAGGACCACCGACCGCATCCAATAAGGCTGCGCCGCGACGCAATGGGGGAACGGTGGTATGTGTCAAAGCTCGCACCTGCGATTTTGGGTCGTTTGGTTTTGACTGTGGGTTAAGACTTGCATGCGCTTCAAGGCCTCTCAGGGGCTGGGCGTATCATTAGACGTTTCTGCACGTACTTCGCGGACCCTCCACGCCGCCAGAAGCTAGGGCCATCATCTGTGCCAAGTCCGAACCCGAGAGTCGATTTGATCAAACATTTCAAAACCAAAGTGGAGATCTTTGGCACCGACGCGGCCACGGACGAGTTGGCGGCCGTGAGGTCCATGGGTCCTGCGGGTGTTCGCACCTTGGTCCAACGCATGAAGGCCGTGCTTCCAAACTTGATCGTCCAGGTCCGGGATCCCACCCACGCCGCTCGAAGGACCAAAATAGCTAGAAGGAGGAGGAGGAGGAGGAGGAGGAGGAGGAGGAGGAGGAGGAGGAGAGGAGGCGCATGGTGGAGGAGGACCTGGCGGACGAAGAAGAGGAGATCGGAAAAATAGGCGGCTCTGGACAGCGGGAACGTTCACAGTTTTCAAAACTTTGGCCCCAGGACGTCGGGTGACGACGACGACGATGACGGCGACGGTGGTAATGTCGATGTCGACGTCGTTCAGCCCAGTTGGCGTCGACGTCGACACAGGGGGCCCCTCTCTTCTGCTCCGCGCCGCCCCCCGTCTCAAACGGCTTCAGGGGGAGAGCGTTTCATTTCCTTCCTACTTCCCAGCCCATTCGTCCTCCTCCTTCTGCCCCTCCCTTTCCACGTTCTCGCCCTCCCCTTCCCATTCATCCCCCTCCTTCTCCTCCTCCTCCTCCTCCTCCTCCTCCTCCCCCTCCTCTCCCCCCCCCCTGCCCCCTTCCCCCCCCCGCCCCAGTCTCGCCTCAAAACTCCTCGTGAGATGTAAATGATGCCGCCTCCCCCTGAGGAAGACCACCCGGCCATGGAAAGCAGATGATGTGTTAAATGATGTGTGCAATGCTGTTATGAAGTTCCTGAAGATAATCCATCACAGCGATGTGTTCAAATCGCGCTTCGAGAAGTTGATAGCTGATATAAGAGATAATCCAGCGCCTGACAGCGCTGGTCGTGTGAGGAGCGTGCGTGCAGCCAAACGTAGAATGGAATCATCCCAGACTCCTCTCGGCCGATTTGTTCTTCATCACGACGCGTTCATGGTGCTCGCGCAAGAGATTA
Organism: Prorocentrum cordatum; assembly: GCA_963575745.1. Classification (NCBI taxonomy): domain Eukaryota; class Dinophyceae; order Prorocentrales; family Prorocentraceae; genus Prorocentrum; species Prorocentrum cordatum. The sequence goes on along the minus strand of CAUYUJ010021047.1, from coordinate 24,796 downwards.
TAATCCTACGGAAGGATCGGAAGGAAGGGAAGGCGGCAGCTGAGTTTATGGATTGGATGAATGATGAGCGCTCCATGCTAGCCGCCATGCTTGCAGACGCTGGAGATGAATCGACTATGCATTTGCGATTTTTCGATACCGAAGCATACGACATATCACAGATCGGCCGCATATGTTCTGAGTATCAACAACGCGTTGACTTTTTGTTTGTGCGTGGTGGGTGCAAAAACTTGGGCTACACTTACTGCATGCTGCAACACTTATCGAAAGTCCGCACGTACCTTCTTCCGAATGGGGCCGTCAAGCAAGTCGGAAACGCACGCGGCCTGAGCGACGACGTGGTCAATAGATGTATTTCGAGAATGGCGAGCTTTGCAGCCTTATCACTAGAAGTAATGAACGCAGAATTTCCTCAGTGGGATATCTTAAGAAGTTTTGAGGTGTTTCACTTGGACAATCGCGAATGCAACGGCAATCTCATTTCTGGGCTCGCGTCTGGGGCAGTTGACACATTGTTGACGCTTCGCGTGTCCACATCATCAGCCCATCCCCGCCGTCGGCAGTTGTTAGTATCCTCTTCCTCTTTCTCCTCTTCCTCCTTCTCCTCCTCATTCTCCTCCTCCTCCTCCTCCTCCTTCGCTTCCTCTTCCTCCCGGTGGCGTCTTGGAAGTATCTTGAGACGGTTTGGCGGGTTCTTGGGCCTCGCGGGCGGGCGGGTAGACGTCTGTTGGGCCATTTTTGGAGGGCGTTGATCACAGAGGGGTGGAGTTAGCATTCCCCCCCTCAGGCCCCCCCCAAGCCTCCTCTTGGAGCGCTATTGGGCCGCCCTTGGGTACTTTGATGCTCTCGGGGCTGCCTTGGGGCGATCTTGGGCCTCTCGTGGGGCTATCTTGGGCCATCTGGGAGCTACCCTGAGGCTTTGGGTGGGCGTCGGAAGCGCGAAGGTGAGAAAGCCAAAATCAGGTATTGTCCTAATGGTTTGAAGCGTGTTGGTTTTTCCCAACCATCCTGTGGTGTTGGGTCCTCTCATGATCCACGCTTATTTCGGCGCCCCCCCTCACGCGTTTCGTGGCACCATAGGCAGATCCGCTGAAGATCCCGGTGGCTGAGTCCACATGCGTCTTCCGCACGCACATTTCGGCGCACCCCTCATATGTTTCGTGGCCCCATAGGAGCTCAACCGAAGGTCCCAAGAGGCTGGGTACCACATGCGCTCCCCACATTCATTTTGGCAGGCCCTTACTAGTTTCGCGGCACCATAGGCGCTCCGCCGAAGGTGCCAGAAGCTGAGTGCCACATGCGTCCCCCGCACTCATTCCGGAACACCCCTCACACGCTTCGTGGCCCATGTGAGGTCCGCCGGAGGTCCCAGTGGCTGAAGACCACATGCGTCCCCCATAATTCATTTTGGCTCACCCCTCGCACGATTCGTGGCACCATAGCAGATCCGCCGAAGGTCCCAGAGGCTGAGTACCACATGCGCCCCCCACATTCGTTTCGGCACACCCCTCACACGCTTCGTGGCACCATAGGAGCTCCGCCGAAGGCCCCAGAGGCTCAATGCCACATGCGCCCCACACATTCGTTTCGGCACACCCTCACATACGTTCACACATTCATATCGGCACAACCCTCACACGTCTCGTGGCACCATAGGAGCTACGCCAAAGGTCCCCGAGGCGCCCCCCGCGCTCATTTCGGCACACCTCTCGCACGTTTCGTGGCATCATAGGCAGGACCTCCGCTGAAGGTCCCAGAGGCTGAGTACCACATGCGTCCCCCACACTCATGGCAGCTCACTCGTGGCGCCATGGGAACTCCGCCGAAGGACCCAGAGGCTGCCCAAAGGCTGAGTGCCACATGCACCCCCCAGACTCATTTCGGCACACCGCTCACACGTTTCGCGGCCGCATAGGAGCTCAACCGAAGGTCCCAGAAGCTGAGTCCACCTGCGTCCCCCGCACTCATTCCGGCGGACCTCTCACAAATTTCGTGGCACCATGATAGGAGGAGCTTCACCGAAGGTCCCAGAGGCTGAGTACCACACGCGTCTCTTCACACTCATTCCGGCTGGCGCCATAATAATAGGAGCTCCGCCGCAGGTCCCAGAGGCTGAGTGCCATATGCGTCTCCCCACACTCATTTCGGCATGCCCCTCACACGTTTCTCGGCACCATAGGAGCTCCGCCAAAGTCCAGAGGCTCAGTCAGCATGCGCCCTCCGCACTCATTTCGGCACACCCCTCACGCGCTTCGTGGCACCATAGGAGCTACGCCAAAGGTCCCCCCCACACTCATTTCGGCAGACCCCTCGCACGTGTCGTCACACCATAGGAGCGCCCCCACACTTGTTTCGGCACACCGCTCACACGTTGCCTGGCCCTATAGGAGCTCCGCCAAATGTCCACAGGCTAAGTCCGCATGCGCCCCCCGCATTCATGTCGGCACGTCCCGCACGCGTTTCGTGGCCCCATAGGAGCTCCGCCGAAGGACCCAGAGGCTGAGTGCCACATGCGTCCCCCACACTCAATTCGGCAGACCACATGTATCGTGGCACCATTGGAGCTACACGCCAAAGGTCCCGGAGACTGAATCCGCATGCGTACACCACACTCATTTCGGCACACCTCTCACGCGCTTCGTGGCACCATAGGAACTCCGCCGGAGGTCCCAGTGGCTGAGTCCGCACGCGCCCCACATACTAATTTCGGCACACCCCTCACACGTTTCGTGGCACGAGCTCCGCCAAAGGTCCCAAAGGTTGAGTACCACATACGTCCCCACACTCATTTCGGCACACCCTTCACACGCTTCGTGGCACCATAGGAGCTCCGCCGAAGGTCCCAGAGGCTGAACATCGCATGCGTCCCCCACATTCATTTCGGCACACCACTCACACGCTTCGCGGCCCCATAGGAGCTCCGCCGAAGGTCCCAGGAGCTGAGTCCATATGCGCCCCCCACATTAATCTCGGCAGACCTCTCACACGTTTCGTGGCACCATAAAGCTCCTCCAAAGGTCCTGAGCACACCACGCGCGTCCCCCCACACTCATTTCGGCACGCCCCTTACACGTTTCGTGGGCCCATGGAGCTCCGCCGAAGGTCCCAGTGGCTGAGTCCACACGCGCCCCCCGCATTCATTTCGGCAGACCCCTCACACGTTTCGTAGCACCATAAGGGGCTCCGCCGAAGGTCCCAGTGGCGAAGTCCGCATGCGCCCCCCACTGGTTTTGTCACACCACTCACACGTTGTGTGGCCGCTAGGAGCTCCACCGAAAAAGGTTATTGACAAGCGCAGTATTATCAGCTGCATATGGTTGGGTCTTTTGTCAGGCTAATTTTGGGGACACTTCGAACCATCTTGGGGCGGTCTTGGAGCGGCTTCGAGCATCTTCGGAGCCATCTTGAAGCATCTTGCGCTATCTTAAGCTATATTGGAGGCTATATTGGACTCTCTCTGGAAGTCCTCTCGGAGCCAACCTGTGGCCCGAAGGGGAAAACTACCGACGCCGACGCCCAGAAGGCTGGTGGGATTTACACACGCGTTCCAACGTCTTGCTGCAGCTTGTTGTGTTGATGCAACTCAGTTGGTAGATCAATTCTATGATTATCTCCCATTGGCCATGGCAGCCAAGCGAGACAATGCCGGTGCAAGTTCTATGGAATCGTGGAAGGAGGCCGTTATCAAGCGTCCCATGCACAGTAGCACGCGAACAGTTCATCCGACCGACGCTCTCCTTCCGGTTTTGTTGAGATTTGCAGCGTGGAAGGGTTGCACAACGAGTGGGATTGAGCAAATCCTTTCGAAAGTGAACACCTGGCTGTTGACACCGAGACGCAAAACACTGAATTTGTCACGGACAGAAGATGAAATGTTTCTTGTGTGTGAGGACCTGGTTGCATACAACATGGACCGGGTGTACAAAGATGCAGACGCCATCTATAAGAAATGCTTCGGTCTACCGAGGGCCCGAGGAAAATCATCATTGGGGTCATTCGGCAAGTCGTTCCGCAAGGAGTGTAGGATGTTAGAAGTTGCCACTGCACCACCACCCTGCCATGCCACGGTGTGGCGACGACGACTACGACGACGACGATGATGACGACAACGACAAGATCAACGACGGCTACGACAACTCCAGCGACGACGATGATGACGACTCAGACGACGACGATGATGACGACTCAGACGACGACGACGACGACGACGACGACGACGACGACGACTGAGCATCAGCCCTTCCCGGCTCGCTGGACGTCGAAGTTTGGCATCTGCACGCGCGAGGGGCCTGGTCGGAGGCTCCCACGGGCCGAGGTCGAAGAGAAAGACAAGAGGGGAAACGAAGGGAAGTGAGGAGGGGGTCAGGGACCGAGGAGGAGGACCGATGGGGGAGATCGACGTCGAGGGGGGCCGAGCCGGAGTAAGGATCGACTCGAGGGAGATCCAGAGGGGTCCAGACACCCTCGCAGTTGCTTTTCTTGACAATCCTATGGTGTTGGCCCTTCACTGCCCCCACGTGCCGCAACTATGAATCAAGAGCTCCGCAGAGTCCCCAGCTGTATGTCGTCGTTCTCCTCGCCCACCTCCCTCCTCCTTCTCCTGGCTCCGTGGCCTCTCTCCTTCATCTCATGGGGTGGCCCCCCACCTCACCCCTCTCCAAATGTAGTCGCCCACGGCAGGCCAAAGCGGACCCCGCGGAGCCTCAGAAAATGCAAAATGATATGCGTTATACAATTTGAAGCTTGGAGGGGCGCCTTTTTTTTCTTTTTTTTTTTAAAAAAAAAAAAAAAAAATCTGGATATACGCACGCTGTTAAGGGAGGAATACCTCTTGGAACCAGGGCCCTAAGAGCCGTAGAATCCTCCCCCCCCTCCGAAAAGAGCGAAGACGTGTGGATATGCGCCCCCTGCCTCCGCCCCCCCATGCGGCCTGGGGACACGTCAAGCGCCCAAATTCGATTTCCTCAACAAGCATCGTTGTTGATGTACGTCATGCCTCCCTGGGGTGTTCTAGACGGGGCTATCTGGGGCCGACAAGAGGACCTCCACAGCAGCTTGCCGCAATCCGCCGAAGAAGAGGACCCCCAAACGTCCCATGAGAATATCTGGGGGGCCACGACGGGCCGCAAGAGGAGGCTTTATTGGCGAGTGTGGTGGGGGGGGGGGGTTCTGGGGTAGGGTATAGGGTGGTGAGGTGATAACGGGGTGTGATGGGGTTGGGGTTTGGAGGTGGGTGAGGTTGGATGCTCTTTTTGGTTATTTATCTTTGTTGTTTTTTTTTTTTTCATCTTTATTTTTTTTTCTTTTTTGTCTTCTTTTTATGTTTTTTTATTGGTTTTTTTATTATGTTTTTTTTTTTTTCTGTATTAATTTTCTTATTTTGTTTTTCTCGCATGCCGCTGATTGACATATTTCAGCACAGCCCTCACACGTTTCGTTGAGAGCTCCACAGCAGGCCCCAGTCGTTAGTAGTAATGTGAACTATCTTATCTGTTGTTTGGCGCGCCCTGAAGGCGAAGAACCTCACGGAAAAGGCATGGATACAGGCACGCAGGGCCGCTGTGAATAAGGAAGTCGCCAGCCAACCTACCCGGGCCATCTCTGAGACGATAGCTGCTGCCAAAGTTGCGGGGTCTAGCACTTGGACAGCCAAGCATGATAAGGAATGTCGTTTCAATCACGAGAAATCCAAGAAAGCTAGATTTGATGCCATCAACGCCAAATGGTTGCCCAAAGAACAAACGAAGAAATCAGAACGGAAAGCTGCAAATGAACGCAAGCGCGATGTTTGCAAGACGGATGTGCTAAGAACGATTGCCGACATTGTCAAAAAGAAGAAGCTCAATCCGAAGCCAATGACAATTCCACTGAAACACATGAAGGTATTCATCGAACCTGGAATCCCTACCGACGGCCTACAAGATGGAATACGGGAACAGAGAATGGTGGTGACCAGGAACCGCGAGTCTGCTGATATCTTCGTGGTCACGAACCCCACCCATCCTGGACAACGGACCCACCTCATCAGCATGCTTGCTGGGAAATACATTGTATCCTCGGAGTTTCTGGAAAACGGTGGCCAAGGAGCGTGTTTAGCATTCAAACCAGTCATTCGTATAAAGAGGTTGGTATGGATCACCCCAAAGTTTGAAGAGTGCCACAATACCTTATGCGACATATTTCGAAAGCTGGTTGGTTCCGAATCCTCCAAGTGGGTGTTTCTTGAGTCGCTAGACCGATTCAAGCGTGAGACAGAGAATCGCCAGCAAGGGCACCGACGTACTTGGCGCACTATGGAAGTCATTTGCCTCTGCACGAAGAAGGAGAAGCGCGTGGGCGGGGACCCGGGGCCATTCAATCAAACATAGGGGGGCAAGGGGTGAATTGATTGGATGCAAGGCTGGCAAGATAGGTGTGATTTGTTGATTTGAGCTGTGTTGTGTGGAGGGAGGAGGGAGATTTTTTGGAGATCTTTAGGCGAACAAGGGGTAAAAGAGGAAGAAGAGCGAGAGGGCGGCCACACACTAAGAGGAGTTTTTTAAGAAGAGAGAGATGGAAGACAGAGGATTTGTCATCATTCCAGTGAGTGGAGAGAGACGAAGAGCCGTAGGAGTTGAGTGGAGAGCAGAGACTGAGAAGACGGGCGAGAGAGAGAGAGAGAGAGAGAGAGAGAGAGAGAAGGAGACAGGATTTGTCATCTAGACGGCAGGGGTGATAAACATTTCCTCGGCCCCAACCAAGAAACATCAACCCAAATTCATCCGAGTGGCCCCAGGACTTACGTGGGATGAGGAACGCTCTGGACATGAATATGTTTCATGTTTTTTTCCATCGCCTTGACGCGAATGCATCCCGCACAGGCGTTGCAAAGCCTGTTTTATTTTTGTTAGTTTTTTTGGTTTTTAGTTTACAAAAGCGTTTTTTTAGTCTTTTTTTTTACGCCTGCCCCACTGTCTCCTTGTAGGCCGGGGCGCTCGCGACGCGACCTGGGGAGACCTACCCCGACCTGGTCCCGAAGGCACCTGAGGCGACCTTGGCGCCGCGCGCCCGACCCTCCCTGGTTTCGACGACGTCGGCCGTCGACGACGGCAGCGGCAACAACGACGGCGATGATGACTCAATTCAAAGTTTTGCCTGGTGCTGCTCGATGCCGTATGTTGTGGGGCAACGACGATCGGCGCTGCGCGCTCGGAGGAGGAAATGTCCTCCTGCTCCTCCTCCTCCTCCTCCTCCTCCTCCTCGTCCTCCTCGTCCTCCTCCTCTTCCTCCCTCTCCTCCTCCTCCTCCTCCTCCTCCTCCCCCCCCTGCACCTCCCCCTCCTCTTCCTCCTCCTCCGCGCCTTCGATCGAGTCTCAGAGCGAGCTGGATGCCCCCCCAGGCACCTCTCGAAGGTCAGTACGCGCCTTCGAATCAGGAGGAGGAGGAGGAGGAGGAGAAGAAGGAGGAGGGAGAGAGCGAGCTGGAGGCTCCCCGGGGAGGGCCCCGGCACCTCTCGAAGGTGTGGAACGTTCCACGCCTTCGAGTCTCAGAGTACCAGAAGCCCCCTCACCCCCTCTCGAGGGTGTGGAACGTTCGTCGCCTTCGAGTCTCGGAGTATCGGAAACCCCCTCACCCCCTCTCGAAGGTGTGGAACGTTCCACGCCTTCGAGTCTCAGGCCCCCCAGAATCTCTCGAAGGTTTCTGGAACGTTTCGTCGCCTTCGTGTCTGGGAGTATCGAAAACCCCTCACCCCTCTCGAAGGTTGCGGAACGTTACACCTTCGAGTCCCAGCCCCCAGACATCAGATTCATCTCTCGAAGGTGGTTTGGAACGTTCGTTCGCCCTTCTTCTTTCATTACTTCTTCGAGTCTTCTCAGGGGAGTATCCGAACCCCCCTCACCCCCTCTCGAAGGTGGGAACGTTTCACACCTTTCGAGTTCCCAGGCCCCCAGAATCCAGAACTTCCCCCCAGACATCTCTCGAAGGTGTGGAACGTTCGTCGCCTTCGAGTCTCAGAGTATCCGAACCCCCCTCACCCCCTCTCGAAGGTGTGGAACGTTCCACACCTTCGAGTCCCAGGCCCCCCAGGCATCTCTCGAAGGTGTGGAACGTTCGTCGCCTTCGAGTCTCGGAGTATTGGAAACCCCCCCTCCTCACCCCTATCCGATGGTGTGGATAGGTCCACACCTATCGAGTCCCAGGCCCCCCAAGGCATCTTCGAAGGTGTGGAAACGTTCGTCGCTTCCAGTCTCGGAGTAGTTTTCGGAGTAGGGCGTAGTTATCGTTTGTATGAGTATTGGAAACCCCCTCACCCCCTCTCGAAGGCGTGGAACGTTCCACACCTTCGAGTCCCAGGCCCCCCAGACATCTCTCGAAGGCGTGGAACGTTCCGCGCCTTCGAAAGGAGGAGGAGGAGGAGGTGGAGGAGGAGGAGGAGCGTCGGTCAGGACGACACGTATGTTGGGACAGCTTCGTACCAGAGGTGAGATTCTCACGTCTGGTCCGAAGGTGTGGAACGTTCCACACCTTCGAGAGCCCACCCTGAATCGGGAAGATCGCGCTCCAGGGACCTTCGGGTCAGGGGTGGGGATTCTCACGTCTGGTCCGAAGCTCTCCAGATCGCGATCCTGGGAGTTGCGGAGGGGCTCTCGAAGGTGCGGAACGTTCCACACCTTCGGACCAGACGTGAGAATCTTACCTCTGGTCCGAAGCTCTCGAGCAATTCTGTGAGACGTCTCTCGTGGCCTAAGCAAGATGTTTCTTGGCATGTGCCGAAGCCCAAGTCCAATCAGTGTCGAAGGCCGAAGCTGCCGTTCTTTTCTCCGGCTGGGATGTCCCCCTCCGCCTCCTCCTCCACTCCGCCGTAGCCGTTTGTGCTCAAGATCTTGGAGTTTCCAGGAGTTTCCAGCGCCTCAGCGCTTGCTGATTCACTCCGTCGACGACGATGGCCCGCGCTGGCGGTGGTGGGCGCACTGGCCGCGCTGGTGGACGTAGTGGCGGTCGCGGCCGGGCTCCAGCACGGGCGGACGAGTCTGCAGCAGCAGCCGCCCCAGCATTGCCGCCAGTGCCGGAGAGCTCCTTCAACGTAGAGTACAAGGTCAAGAAGGAGGCCGCCATCACTACGATCATTGAGCACCCAGCCTTCAATGGGGTGGTCGACGCCGACGCGCTTAGCATCGCCGCCAACAACGGTGATGGCCCTGCTCAGATGTCAGGCCACATGGCACCCTTCAACCAGAAGGATTACGAACTGAGCATGTCAAGGCACGGGACCTACACCGCTGGTTGCAGCATTATGCACTTGGACCTATGGTACAAGCCTCAAGGCGACATCCCCATCAACAAGACTGCGGTGGAGAGCCTCACCACCTTCTTCTTTGATAAGCCCACGCCTGTCTTCCCCTTGGGACTGCAAGTGGTTTCAGAAGACCAACCTGGGAACAAGAAAGGCCGCCTGCAGACAGTGAGCCCCATGGAACTCGTGGACGCCCTACTGTTTGCCATCAAGCGGGACATCGACCAGGGTATTGACGAAGCTGGATTGGACGTCTGGCATACTTGCCTTCGCTCGGCTTCTTTCACTTTCAAAAAGCTCACGACAGACGATGAGAAATATTTTGCCTCTTTCAACCTTCGTGCAGCATTGATGCAGCAGGCCCACAACTTGCAACATACAGCAGTGCAGAAGATCTCAGCTTTGATGTTATTCGCTACGCGGAAGGAGCTTACCGTTGGCAAATTGAATCACAAGGAGTTGGCGGCATTGTATGAGAAGAATGTTGAGTATTCCAGTACATCTGAACAATTTACTGAGACGTACGTCAAGGCGGCCATGAAGGTCTGGGAGCGTCTTCTCTCGGTTCCTGAAGCGTTCAAGCTCGTGCAAGCCTTGGAGGAGAGTTTTGGTCCTTTGTCGCCCCTGAACAACACCTACGTCATGGAGTCTATCGTGCAGAAGGGTAGCACGACAGATAACATCATATGGACTTTGGAAGGTATATGTGACATCTTGAAGGCGGGCTTGGTCACCCACTCGGATCTCAACAATCGAACCCTGACGGGGAAAAACGCTGGTGGGAAAGGTGTAATTGATTTGTTGCTCTACAAACGGGAGGTTGGCTTGTTCTTTCAGGGCCCGTGGTTGGACCAGAACGCGATTGAGTTCCAGACCAAATCACTCTTGCAGAAGGTGGCATGCGACTACTCCAAGTACAGGGGCACTTTCGGTTTCAACGAACACGGCACCTCCAAGGACCTAACGTTCTTCACGCAGCTGTCGGAGAGCGGTAAGGACCTGGTTCGACTGATGGAGGACCGCATGGCCCAAATCAACAATTATGCGATCCTCCTCCTCCTCCGCCTTCTCCTCCTCCGTCCGTGCTCCCGTGCGGGGTCCTCGCAGTGCTGGGAGGAGGAGCTGAGGAGGGGGGGAGGGGGAGGAGGGGGAGGAGGAGGAGGAGGAGGGTGGAGTGATGAGGAGGAGGTTGAGGAGGAGGTGGAGGATGAGGATGAGGAGGAGGAAGAAGAGAAAGAGGAGGAAGATGGATGAGGAGAAGGATGGAACGCTGGGCGCATCTTCAAGCCAGACCCCCCCCCCTCTGTCTCTGTGACACCCAGGGGGGATGATGTAGATATACTGTTCGGTGCAATTCCATTGATCTGTGATAGCGAACCGCGTGAGGGGTGCTCCGAAATGGATGAAGGCCGCTATGCGAGCGCAGCCACTACTACTAGGGGTTATCTGGTGGAAACTGAAATCCCGGGGGCACGGTGCGGCGGCAAACAGGCACAGCCAGCCGCTGACTTTCGGTTGATCTCCTGTTGCGAGGCCGCTGAGGAGAAGGATGAGGAGAAGGAATAAGACGAGCATCGGAGCACCCCCTAATTGCAGATCGAGCGAGGGGTCGTCGAAGCCGAGAGGGCGCCTCGAAAACCTGGCGCTGACGACGACGGCGACGACGACGATCGACAACCAACGCAGTTTTGGGTTCAAGATGTTGGTGTGGGAACCACCGCCGCGCCCCCTCTCACCAGAAGAACATGATTGTATCATGCGGGTTTCCTTGGGGTTCTTGCGGCGCACCTGTTGGTCGTGGATGCACTCGCCTTTCATTAAAGTCATCCGCGCGGTCTCGACCATCCCGGTCAACTTGGGCCCCCCACGCGTCGACGGCTGAAGGACGGTGAGGGGTCTGGGGACCTGTGCAAGATGATTTCGATGAAATACGAGCCGCATCCTAGGACCACTCGTTGGATATTCTTCGGGGAACGCAACGAGTGCCATCTCGATCCTCCGCTCCCAGATCCTCCGCTCGAGGGATGAGCTTTAAAAGTGGCGTGGGGGTACGGGAGGAGGAGGGGGAGGAGGAGGGGGACGAGGGTGAGAAAGGATGATGATAATGATGATGGAGATGATGATGATGATGATGATGATGATGATGATGCTGAGATGATGGTGGTGGTGGTGATGATGATGATGATGATGATGATGATGATGATGATGATGATGAGGAGGAGGAGGAGGAGGAGGAGGAGGAGGAGGAGGAGGAGGAGGGAGGGAGGGAGGAGGATGGAGGCGGGATTAGAGAGGAGGGAGGGGGAACGGCGAAGAACGAAAAGGATTAGGGCCTCTTTGGGCTCGCCTTGGGAACAAACTGCAGGCCTGTCAAAAATTGTTGACGCTTCGTGCGTCCCCACCAGCCCATCCAACACCAGGTACTCAAACGAATAGCGCCGATCGGCAGTTCTCCTCCTCCTCCTCCTCCTTCTGATCCTCTTCCTCCTGGCGGCGTCTTGGAGCTCTCTTGAAACGTTAACGATGGGCTATTGGGCCTTGCGAGCGGGAGGGCGGCGGACCCGCACGCCCGCGCGCAGGGCCTAAGAAGAATAGGGTCACAGACGTTTCTTGGGGTTCCCCTTTGTTTTTCTGTAATTTTGTTGTTGTTTGTTTTGTGTTTTGTAGTGTTGTTTGTGGTGCTTTTGCATTTTTGTGTTGTGTTTTGTTGTTTTTTTGTTCTGTGTTTTTTTGTGTGTGTATGTTGTGGGTTTGTTTTTTTATGAGTTCTTGTTTTTGTTGTTGTTGTTGTAGTTTGTTAGGAGGACATCGATTACAGAAGGGCGGTGCACAAATTAGCACCTTCCCTCCTCGGGGCCCCCCGAAGTCGCATCTTGAAGCGCTCTTGGGCCGCTCTTGGAGCGCTCTTGGTGGCCCTTGCGGCTGTAAAGTGGCTATCTTTGACCATTTGGGAGCTACCCTGACGCATCTGATTGGCGTCGGGTTCGCGAATGTGAGAACGTTTTAAAAATTAACCTGGCGAAAGACACAGCCATCTGCAGTTGTTAATACTGGGGTTGTCAATATCCTTTCCGGTGGAGCTCCTATGCGGCCGCCAAGCACGCGAGGGGTGTGCCGAAATCAACGCGGGGGACGCATGTGGTACTCAGCCACTGGGACCTTCGGCGGAGCTCCTCCTGTGGAGCCACGAAGCGTCTGAAGGGTGTGCCGAAATCAATACGGGGACGCTTGTGGTACTCAGCCATTGGGACCTTCGGCGGAGCTCGTGTGGGGCCACGAAACGCGTGAGGGGTGCGCCGAAATCAATGTGGGGAACACATGCGGACTCAGCCACTGGGGATTTCGGCGAAGCTCCTGTGGGGCCACGAACCGTGTGAGGGGTGCGCCGAAATTAGTGCGGGGGACGCATGCGGACTCAGCCGCAGGAGCCTTCGGCGGAGCTCCTTTGGGGCCACGAAACGTGTGAGGAATGCGCCGAAATGAGTGTGGGGGACGCATGTGGTACTCAGCCTCTGGGAACTTCGGTGGAGTTCCTATGGGGCCACCAAACGTGCGAGGGGTGTGCCGGAATGAATGTGGGGGACGCATGCGGACTCAGCCACCGGGACCTCCGGCAGAGCTCCTGTTGGGCCACGAAAAATATAAGGGTGTACTGAAATCAATGCGGGCGGCGCATGTGGGGCTCAGCCTCTGGGCCTTCGGCGGAGCTCGTGTGGGGCCACGAAACGCGTGAGGGGTGCGCCGAAATGAATGTGGGGGACGCGGCATCCTCCAGGACCTTCGTCGAAGCTCCTATGGTCCCACAAAACGTGTGAGGGGTGCGCCGAAATAAGCGTGGGGGACGCATGTGGTATTCAGCCTTGGGGATCCATGGCGGAGCTCCTTTGGGGCCACGAAACGTGTGAGGAATGCGCCGAAATGAATGCGGGAACGCATGTGGCACTCAGCCTCCGGGACCTTCGGCGGAGCTCCTATGGGGCCACCAAACGTGTGAGGGGTGCGCCGAAATGAATGTGGGGGACGCATGTGGCACTCAGCCTCTGGGGCCTTCGGTGGAGCTCATACGGCGCGACGAAACGTGTGATGGTGTGAGGGGTGCGCCGAAATGAGTGTGGGGGGCGCGTGTGATACTCAGCCACTGGGACCTTCGTCGGAGCTCCTATGGGGCCACGAAACGTGTGAGGGGTGTACCGAAATGGGCGTGGGGGGCGCATGTGGTATTCAGCCTCTGGAGCTTCGGCGGAGCTCCTTTGGGGCCACCAAACGTGTTGTGAGGGGTGTGCCGGAATGTGTGTGGGGTCGCATGTGGTACTCAACCACTGGGACCTTCGGCGGAGCTCCTAATAGCCTATGGGGCCACCAAACATGTGAGGGGTGTGCCGAAATCACTGCGGGGGACGCATGTGGTACTCAGCCAGTGGGACCTTCGGCGGGGCTCCTGTGGGACAACAAAACGTGTGAGGGGTGCGCCGACATGAGCGTGGGGGACGTACGTGGCACACAGCCTCTGGAACCTTCGGCGGGGCTCCTATGGGCCCACAAAACGTGTGACGGGCGCGCCGACATGAACGTGGAGGCGCATGTGGTACTCAGCCTCTGGGACCTTCGGCGGAGCTCCTATGGGGTCACGAAACGTGCGATGCGTGTGCTGAAATTAATGTGGGGGGCGCATGTGGCACTCAGCGTCTGGTACCTTCGGCGGAGCTCCTAAGGTAGCCTAGGTGGCCACGAAACGTGCGATGGGGTCTGCCAAATGCGTGTGGGGGACGCCACGTGGTACTCAGCCTCTGGGACTTTCGGCGGAGCTCCATTGGGGCCACGACGAAACGTGTGAGGGGTGTGCCGAAATGAATGTGGGGGACGCATGTGGTACTCAGCCATTGGGACCTTCGGCGGAGCTCCTATGGGCCCACAAAACGTGTGAGGGGTCTGCCAAATGCGTGTGGGGGACGCATGTGGTATTCAGCATCTGGAACCTTTGGCGGAGCACATATGGGGCCACGAAACCTGCTCGAGGTGCGCCAAACTGAGTGCGGGGGACGCATGCGGTACTCAGCCTCTGGGGCCTTCGGCGGAGCTCCTATGGGGCCACGAAACGTGTGAGGGGTGCGCCGAAATGAGTGTGGGGTACGCGGAAGGGAGGTGATGATGATGATGATGATGATGATGATGATGATGATGATGATGATGGTGTTGATGATGATGATGACAGTAATGATGATGATGATGATGATGATGATGACGATGATGATGATGATGATGATGATGATGATGATGATGCTGATGATGATGACGATGATGATGACGATGATGATGATGACGATGGTGATGGTGATGATGATGACAGGATGGGAGGAGGGGCAGGGGAGGAGGAGGAACACGGGGGACCGCCTCTGACAGAACGAGGAGACAACACCACAGGATGGTTGGGAATTGGTTTCCACATGGTTTTGAAGCGTTTTGGCCTCTTGGGGGGCATCCTTGGGGAGCTCTTTTGGACACTTGGAGCCATCTTGGGGCGGTCTTTGAGCGTCTTCTAGCATCTTCGGGGCCATATTGAAATATCTCACGATATATCGAGCCATCTTGGAGGCTATCTTAGGCTCTCTGCGGCTCCCTTGGAGCCAACTTGGGCGAAAAACTACCCCCTGACACCTCCCCGCCCCTCCCGTCCAGGTCCACGGGGAGGGGGCAGGGGAAGGGTTAAAACCCTCACCCAAGGGGAAGAGGGAAAGGTGAAGAGGAAACGCTCTAAACCATCGACGCCCAGAGGGCTGGTGGGATTAGGTGGATCTCCCTGGTTCCTCCAGAGCGGCTCTGAAATGCGCCCCTGTCCTGCGCGGTCGAAGCGCCTCGCTCTACTTGGAAGGCCCCCCAGGGCCCCTGTTGTTGTGACCTCGGAAGGGGGGAGAACGCAACCTTTCTTAGTCGCCCCTGCTCCCTCCTCTAGGACCCTCCTCCTCGTCCTCCTCCTCCACCTCCTTCCTTCCCCCTATCCTCCTCCTCCTCTCCTCCTCCTCCTCCTCCACCTCCTCCACCCTCCTCCTCCTCCTCCTCCGCTCATTCCTCCTCCTCCTCCTCCTCCTCCTCCTCCTCCCCCCCTTCTCCTCCTCCTCGCCCTCCTCCTCTCATCCTCCTGCTCCCCTTGCTCCTCCTCGCCTCCCCTGGTCCTCCTCCATCTATCGTTTCCCCCCCCCCCCCTGTCCTGCTGCTTCTCCTGCTGCTTCTCCTCATGCTCCTCCTCCTCCTCCTCCTCCTCCTCTTCCTCCTCCTCCTCCTCCTCCTCCTCCTCCCCCCTCTGACCGTTTTTTGGTCCCCCTAGAAAACCGTGTTCGGCGTTGAGAATGACGTCCACTTGAAGCACAGCTGCCGCACTTCAAGGTCCGTGGCAGCGACGATGGAATCGTCGCCGTTCAAGGAGGCTCTCCAGAAGATCACCGACAAGAGGCAAGACGAGCTGCACGAGAAGCCAGCCGAGGGCGGTGCAGGAGCCAGTGCTGGTTCGACGTCGAAGGACGCGGCCAAATCATCTGCCATCTACGACGATGCCAATGACGATGGCACCTTCAAGCGGGGCGACGGCACTGTCATTGACGACCCGGATGGAAAGCTCCCGAGTTGGAAGACTTTCGCCGAGCGCAAGGTGCGCGAGTGGGTGAAATTCGTCGTCCTCCCGGCCACCGAGAACCAGCTCGGCGAGCACATCAAGACGGAGTGGTCGGCCGGGCAGACCACCATGAAAGACGACGAGCACTGCCTCAACGTCGGACACTCGACTGCGCAATGCTTCCTTTTTTTTTTTTTTTTTTTTTTTTTTTTTTTTTTTTTTTTTTTTTTTTTTCTTATTTTTTTTTTTTTTTTTTTTTTTTAGTTTTTTTTTTTTTTTTTTTTTATTTTTTTTTTTTTTTTTTTTTTTTTTTTTTTTTTTTTTTTTTTTCCAGTGGGGAACCGACGACGCACCCGCGCATTCGCATCGCACCCCTCCGTCAAGAACACATCCGCACATGCGTGAGAGGCGCTCTCATTGGTCGCGGGAACAGGGGCGCGATCAATCCCAACGACCTGTATTTATTCTTTGATGGTGGTCGCCATGGGAACCAGGCCACGCTGGTCAACACGCTGAGCAAGGAAGACGGGAGAGCGTGCACCCGTGACACGACTACCTTCTACATCGTACACGAGGAGCAATCTGTGAAGAACAGGAAGTCCAAGCAGAGGGGAGTGGTATCCCAAATGGAGTTCTTGCACGTGGTGACCTCATCTGGCTTCCCGGGAGTCGAGGACAAGCCCCGCCTGCACTTCCAAGGCACCGCGCGTGGCAATGTCATCAGCCCGGTCGCCCTTCCGGCGTGGGAGACCCTGTGGATGGTGACCGATGAGATGAAGGATCAGATGTTTGGTGCATGCAGAGTGCGAATTGGCGGCCCTACCGACGATCCCGAGGCTCCGCCGCAATTTGGTCCAGCTTCAGACCTTGAGCCGGTGAATTGGCACGCCCGCAGCAGCTCGCTGTGGGAGGAGATTTGCCATTCCTTCAAAGCCAAGAAGGTGCTGATGCTCACAGGCCTGGATGAGATCCTCCCGCTCGTTTGCATCAGGAAGCGCATCCCGATCTGCGTGGTGGTGTTCACGGAATTCGCCCAGGAAGAGCTAGTTAAGCGCCTTGGTTCCAGGGTCTTCGAGCTCTTCCAGGAAGAGGGGGATTTGTACGAGCCGACGCTGGCGGCTCTTGTGGCGAAGCCAGGGAGCAGGAAGCGCAAGAAAGAAGACTCTGTGGACCCCAATCCCGTTGCCAAGGCTAAGGCCAAGCCCAAGGCCAAGGCCAAGGCCAAGGCGGATTCTTCCAAGGGCAAGATGACGAAAGAGGAGAGGAAGAAACTACTGAAATCGCTCAAGGCGGCTGGCTCCGGAGAAGCGGACGTCGTCGACCAGGAGGGGGAAGAGTCCGAAGAAGAGGACTCTGAGGATGATGACGATCCCGAGGAAGAGGAGTGAGTGATCAGCAGCTCTGCGCGTCCCTAGTTGGGAACGCAAGGTCCAGCAGCTCTGCGCGCTGGAGTTTGATTTTTTGAAGGAGGTTTGGCGTGCGGCCTGTCTCCCTTGCTTCGCGAGTAGCAGCGCTTCTCCCCTCCTCCACAGCCATCTCCTCCTCCTCCTCCTCCTCCTCCTCCTGCTCCTCTCCTGGGCCATCTCCTGAGGCCGTGAGGGCCACGGGGGCACCTGGAATCTGGTGAGCGACGCCATTGTCAGACGTCCCTCTGTCCTCTCTGCTCGAATGGGCGTCGCAGGCCGCATGCCCCTCGCCTAGTAGTACGCGTGCATGACATCGCGCAGCAAACGACGACGATTGATGATGACGACTTCGACCTCAACGCTCATCAAGTATGCACGCTGCAACACGCGCGTGCCAGCGCGCTGATGTACGTACGGTGTGCCGCCAAGCCCCCGGGAGCGGCAGCAGCGGCGGGCCTGAGCCCCACTGTGCGTTCTCGCCCAGGTGCCTCATGCCGTTTGGCAGGCCTGGGTTGATACCTAATGTAGTTGAAGATGCCAGATGTCAAACGTCGACGTCGCCATCACTATCGCCGTCACATTGTCATCGTCACCTCGACTAACAACCATCGCTAATTATATCTGCCATCGTCACCGCGCCATCGCCACCACAACGACATCATGGGCATGGCAGGGCGAGCATGAATCAACAAAGGTCAGATGAGCAAGGCAAGGGAAGGCAGGACAAGCAAGGAAAGGTCACCAATGCGCAGTAAGCACAGTCGAGTAAGCACAGTCGAGCAAGGCAAGCAGGCAAGTTGAGCATGTCAAGGCACAGTAAGCAATCATGGCGGGGCTGGCTGATGCTGCTGCTGATGATGCTGCCCATGCTGCTGCTGCCCCCTCGCCTCTTAAATCATCTCCCTCAGACAAGGGCGACGGCGACGCCAGTCAGGCCGCCCCCTCTCCTCTTTCATATTATGTCCTCCTCCTCCTATCCTTTTCTCCTCTCCTCTTCCTCCTTGACCCCCCCTCCCTTCTCACCCTGCCTTCCTCTTGTCTCCTCCAACTTCCGGGCTCCACCTCCGCAATTTTTGTTGCCACTCACTCTCTCCGTCTAGTGGCGTGGAGGCTTCAAGCATTTCTTGAGTCAATTCACTCTTAGTTTTGAGACGGCCCGCGCAATGGACCTCGATTGGGATGAATTTCCGGAAGCTCTGGCAGACGGAACGAAACCTTCAGCCATGAAAAAAACGGTCAGCAAGAAGATCCTCCAGAAGGTGGTCTTGAAAAAGCCAGCCAGGGCCATGACAAAGAGCTTGGAGAAGAAAAAAAAAAAAAAAAAAAAAAAAACAAGGGAGTCATGAAAACGCCAGCCAAGAAGCAAACGATCCTCACTGGGAGCTGTTGCAGCGGCCTCGGCACCGATGAGATGGCGTTGCGCGCGTTGGGTCTGTCCACAAAGCCTTTGTTTTTCTGCGAGCAAAACGCCACCTTGAGGCAGCATCTGAAGGAGAATTTCCCCGAGCGCCCAGCAATTGTGCATGAGTCGTCCGACGACCTCTTCACAAAGTACGCCCCCCATGTCCATATGAAAGCTCTGCTTCACCGCCGCCTCATCCTCCACCTTCCTCCTTCTCCTCCTCCCCCTCCTGATCCGCCTCGCATATTCCTCCTCCTCCTCCTCCTCTGGCTCCTCCTCCTCCTTCTCCACCTCCTCCTTCTCCCTCTCGTCTCTCTTTTCCCCCCTCCCGGGGAAATTTCAAGAGCTTGGGCCTGAGCTGGCACGCGGACATATTCACAGCTGGCTTCCCTTGCCAACCATTTTCTGACGGGGGTCTCAATTTAGGGGGGGCTGATTCCCGCGGGACGGTAATCGAAGATATCGTTGCATACATACGTACCAAGAAGCCAGTCTGCTATGTACTAGAGAACGTCCGTGGCCTCGTCAACCGCCACACAGAATATTTCGAGTGGATCTTGCAGAAATTGCGTGGGATGAAATCTGGTGGTGAGAAGTTGTGCAACGTGCACTGGGAGTTCATGTACACTCAGAAGCACGGGGTGCCACACCAGAGACAGAGGGTATATATTGTGGGGACTCTTTGCTCTCGTACCTTGAACGAGTTCCAATTCCCAGAGGACGCAATGCGGTTGAGAAAACAAACGCCCCCATCGGTCCCCGGGACGCCTTCCCCAGGATGCCAATATTTATGGAGTAGCCTGAAGAGGAAGAGGAGGAGGAGCTCGAGGAGGAGGAGGAGGAGGAGGAGGAGGAGACGGAGGAGGAAGGTGGGGGATCTGCGTTTTGGATTGCCCCTCCTCTCCCTTCCCCCGGGAGGATCTGACGAGCACCCCGCCCTTGGCCACTATCCTGGATCCTAAACGCATCATCGACGGCCAGCCCACAGCGGCTCACAACAAGAATCAGGTAAGCAGGAGAAGATGCAAGCTTATCCCAGCTTCCCTCTTCTCTTCTCTCTCCATTCCCTCTTCCCGCACTCATCCCCCCTCTTTTCTTCTCTCTCCATTCCCTCCTACCCCACTCCTCCTTCGTTTTTTTAAGCGTGCGTTTCCTGGCAAGGTTGCAGAGCTTGAGGCCAAGATCAAAGATCGCGGCATCAAGCTCTCTATGAAGAACGAGGTCGCGGCTGACATCGACTCGACTGACCTCAGTTTCAAAGAGGGCATGGCGCCCTGTCTGACGGCGTCTCGCGGCGCGAGTTCAGGCGCGTGGCTTGCTTTCCGGCGTCGCCGGATGAACCAGGCCGAGCTTATGAGGATTCAGGGCATGGACCCCAGCGTGATTAAGGTCAGCATGTCTCAAGTTGCCATGGGGCGAGCCCTGGGCAACGCTATGTCCCAGAACGTGCTCGAGCGCATTTTCGTAGCCCTGCTCCCATCGGTGGGGCTCGCGCAGAGCACAGATTTGAAGGACAGGTACGCAGCCGCCTAGGCGTTCGATAGCTGCATCGTTGCATAATTCATCACTCTTGTTGTTGAGCCAAACGCTGGGTTCGCATAATATGATCTTCGCCCTCCCCCTTCTCTTGCCCGTCTCTGTTCCTCCTCCGCGTCGTCCCCTTGATCTCCCTGCCGTTCCTTCTCCTCCTCCACCCGCCCTGCCCTTGTCCTCACCCGTCTTCGGCGGCGCGGCCCGAGGGAAGCAACCGGCAGAGGCCTGTGTTTCTTTTTCGACTAAGCTGCTTCATTGAATGTTTGTCAATCGCTTCTCTCATGAGATAGATAGGCTTACGCCGTTCCCCGCCCGTAGGGTTCTCATTCGAATGGGCTGCCGCCGTTCTCCGCCTGCAGGGTTCTCATTCGAATAGGCTGCCGCCATTTTCCGCCTCAACGGATTTTTGGAGTTTCTCTTGGGGCATTTCTTGGCGCATTTTGGGATGTCTTTGGCCGTCTTCGGACGTCTTGGGGCCACGCGGACGTCTCTGAACGACGGTCTTGGGTCGCGCAGGTGGTTTCTTGGGACCAATGTGGCGCTTCTTGAAGCAGGGCCCAGGCAATGCAGCAACAACCAGAAGAAAAAGGAGGTGAATGAAATCGCTCAAGTGCAACACAGTAACAGCAACAACTACGCCTACCACCACTACTACTACCTCCACAAATACAAGAGCAACAAGGATAACAGTACACGTACAGTCACTACTGCCACTGCTACAAGCAGAACAAATGCAACAACTACAACAAACAATAGCTAAACAATAACAACTACTACTGCTACTATGACTGCTCTTGCGACAACCACAACTCCAGCAACAACAGCAACAACTACTACTACTACTACTACCAAATCTACTTCTACAACTGCTACGATTTCTACTACTACCTACTCATACTCCTGCTCCCACTACTACTACTGCCACTACCTCTACTCCTATTGCTACCACTACTACTACTACTACTACTACTACTACTACTACTTTTTACTTACATACTACTACATACTATTTCCTACTTCCTCCTTCCTACGACGACTACTACTTCTACTACTACTACTTACTCCTTCGACGACTACTTACTATACTACTATCTACTACTACTACTACTACTACGACTACGACTACAACTTACTACCACTACTACTGCGATAATACTACTACCACTACTCCATTCCTATCCTACTTCCTACTCCTATTCCAACTCCTACCCCAATTCCTACTCCACCTACTCTTACGATACCACACTACTACTGCTATATACTACTTCTACTACTACTACTTCTGCTACTACTACTCCTACTACTACTTTTTTACTTACTACTATGCTATACTACTACTAACATACTACTGACTACTACGCTACTACGATACTATCCTTTTTTCTACTTACTACTACTACTACTACTTACTACTCTAATCTACTTCGTCTTCTATACTACTGACTTACGAATACTTACTTACGTATATACTACTACTACTACTACTACTACTACTACTAGTCTACTGTACTACTCGACTACTGCTACTACTACTACCACCACTACTACTACTACTACTACTACTACTGCTACTACTAGTACTAGTACTACCACTACTATTAATAATAGTAACAGTAAACATACTACTGCTACTACGACTACTACGACTACTACTACTAATACTACTGGTATTGCTGCTACTACTACTACTACTACTACTACTACTACTACTACTGCTACTGCTACTGCTACCCCTACTCTTACTATTACTATTAATACTACTTCCACAATTCACGACTACTATTTGTACTTCTACTTCGATTGCTATCACTACTACTAATGATAATACGACTGTGACTAACAAATTGGGTTTTCTACGTCCGTTTTTCCGATTTAAATGTTGGCATGTTCGTGAAACCTTCAAATGCACCTGGCATTTTCGTTGGAAGTGTTCGTGGAAACTTCGTTGAACTTTAATTTGCCATTGGAATCTGTCTATTTCAGAAAAATAAAAGAAATGACCATGGCCACTTCAAATTCACCTTGTTTCGCCTTGAAATGCTGCTAGAGGGCCAACCTGCAGGGGGTTATACTCAAATTTCATGGAAGGTTTCACCATGAACATCCAGGAAAACAGCTATGTTGACGTAAAATATGTCGAATTCGCTTTAAGGTGCCGCCAGGAGTTCCAGCGGCAACATATGGGGATTTCCAATTCAACGTCACATAAATCGTTTATATCGCATCGAATTTGCTCGCGAAACAAAGCATTCAAATTTGTAGCGAAAATTACGTAACAAAGAGAGAACATGGCCAACATCCAAACCATTGTTTTTTGCTTGAACATGCCGCTAAGATTCCCGGACCAACACGTGGTGTCGGCAGAAACTTTCTGCGCGTTTTTGAATCTCGCCAAGAACCAACCATAATATGATCGTTAACTTTTAAACCAAGAAAATATTTGCTTGCGTTGTCAACAAGAGAACATTTTGGCGTGAAGAAATTCTATGAAATATTTAAATTCGTGAACAAACCAACGGAAAAATACCAACGCTAACTTCAACATATCTTCCTTTTTTGCTTCAAGGCGCCGTTAGAATTCCAGGGCCAACATGTAGGGTTTCCATCACATTTCATTGTTTTGTAAATTTTGTCCACGAGCACAACTTTTTCGTTAGAAATTTCCAAGAATCTATTGGCAAACTACAAATGCTAACTCCAGAATTAGTTTTATCGCTTTAAAGCGCCGCCAGACGCCCGGGACAACGTCCGGCGGTTTCCCAATCAAAATTTACAAACAACAAACAAATTTCACGAAAACATGTCTTGATAATCGAATGAAATTGTGGAATTCGTTAGGAACCAACGCAAACATATCAATGTTAACTTCAAAATCAAATTGTTTCGCTTTAAGGTGCCGCTAGAGTTCCAGGGCCAACATGTGGCGTTGTCAAATTCAAATTTCATATTTTTTGTTATTTGTCTCGGCGAAAATAATTCTTTTCATCGTAAGTTTCAACGACAACTTTAGAATTTCGTAAGGAATCCATAAGCCATCCCAATGTCAACTTCAAAATCGAATTTTTTCGCTTTAAGGTGCCGCTAGAGTTCCAGACCTAACATGTGGGGTTTTCTAATTCAAATTTCACGAACATTTTTTTTTCGTTGATTTTGCCAACGGAAAAAGAAGTTTTCGTGACAACTTTTTACAACAACTTTTGCATTTCGTAAAAAAACAACGAAAGATCCACATGTTAACTTCAAAATCTTTTTTTTTTCGCTTTAAGGTGCCGCTAGAGTTCCAGGGCCAGCATGTGGGGTTCCCCAATTCAAATTTAACAAAAAAATGTTCGATTGTTTTGTACACGAAACAATTTTCGTGAAAAAATGCCACGGAAACTTTTGAATTTCGTGAGAAATCAACGAAAAATCCACATGTTAACTTCAAAATAAAATTTGTTCGCTTTAAGGTGCCGCTAGAGTTCCAGGGCCAACATGTAGGGTTTTCCAATTCAAATTTCACGAAAGTTATTTTTTCGTTGATTTTGCCCACGAAAAAAAAATAATTTTCGTGAAAAATTTCCACGAAATTCCACGAACACGTATTTTTCTGGAGCAATTTCCACGAAAACTTCTGAATTTCGTGAAAAATCAACGAAAAATCCACATGTTAACTTCAAAAATCAAATTTTGTCGCAGAGTTCCAGGTCCAACATGTGGGGTTTTCCAATTCAAATTTCACGAAAATTATTTGTTTCGTTGATTTTGTCAACGAAAAAAATCGTGAAACATTTTCACGAAATTCCACGAACAAATATTTTTCGTGAACAATTTCCACGAAAACTTCTAAATTTCGTGAAATATCAACGAAAAATCCACATGTTAACCTCAAAATCACATTTGTTTCGCTTTAAGGTGCAGCTAGAGTTCCAGGTCCAACATGTGGGGTTTTCCAATTCAAATTTCACGAAAATTATTTTTCGTTGATTTTGTCAACGAAAAAAATAGTTTTCGTGAAAAATTTTCACGAAATTCCACGAAAAAAATATTTGTCGTGAGCAATTTCCACGAAAACTTTTAAATTTCGTCGAGAATCCACGAAAAATCCACATGTTAACTTCAAAATCAAATTTTTTCGCTTTAAGGTGCCGCTAGAGTTCCAGGGCCAACATGTGGGGTTTTCAAATTCAAATTTCACGAAAATTATTGTTTCGTTGATTTTGTCACGAAAAAAATAGTTTTCGTGAAAAATTTTCACGAAATTCCACGAACAAGTATTTTTCGTGCGCAATTTCCACGAAAACTTTTGAATTTCGTGAAAAATCAACGAAAAATCCACATGTTAACTTCAAAAATCAAATTTTGTCGCTTTAAGGTGCCGCTAGAGTTCCAGGGTTAACATGTGGGGTTTTCCAATTCAAATTTCACGAAAATTATTTTTTCGTTGATTTTGTCCACGAAAAAAAAATAGTTTCCGTGAAAAAATTCAACGAAATTCCACGAAAAAAATATTTTTTCGTGAACAATTTCCACGAAAACTTTTGAATTTCGTGAAAAATCAACGAAAAATCCACATACTTCAAAATCAATTTTTT
>CAUYUJ010021046.1:67500-142514 GCA_963575745.1 Prorocentrum cordatum | reverse complement strand
CCTCCCTCCTCTCCTCCTCCTCCTCCTCTCCTCCTCCTCCTCTCCCCCTCTCCTTCTCCTCCTCCTCCCTCCTCTCCTCCTCCTCCTCCCCTCATCCTCCTCCTCCTCCTCCTCCTCCTCCTCTCCCGCCCGCTCCCCCGCCATTGCCTCGTGCCGCCCGCCCGCTGCCCGCGCTTGAGCCGCCGCTTGCGCCGCGCCGCTCGCCTCCGCGGTGCCGCCTCCGTCGAGGAGCCGAGGTCGCACCACCACGGCCACAGGCAGGAGAGGGAGGAGGAGGAGGAGGAGGAGGAGGAGGAGGGGAGGAGGAGGAGGAAGGAGAGGAGGAGGAGGAGGAGCCGTGTGGAGGAGGAGGAGGAGGCGGAGGGAGGAGGAGGAGGAGGAGGGCCCTGAGATCACGGCGCCCCGAGTTTTTGTTTCGAGCGGGGCGCTTCCGCACAGCTTGGGGCCCCGGGAGCCTCGCGAAACGGTTCGGTTCGAAGACTGGTGCAGAAAGATGGGGCCTAGCGCTCTCCAGGCTCGATTTCTCACGGCGTCTCAATTTGGCTGAGACGTCGGATCTCAGGGGGGGAGGAGAGGAGGAGGAGGAGGAGGAGGAGGAGGAGGAGGAGGAGGAGGAGGAGGAGGAGGAGGAGGAGGAGGAGGAGGACCTACCCATCCTCCCTTCTCCCTGGTCCTGCATCTGGTAACGGTGGTGGGAGATTGGCCCGTCCTCCGTGCCGTGCGCGGGGCGCTCTCGCGAGCGAGGTGTGCCCCCCCTCGCGGGAGCGCCCTCGCGAGGGCGCCGCTCGACAAGACGCGAGCCCGCCGCAGTGGGGTGGGCGGTTAGTGGTTGGGCCCCGAAGCCCCCCCCAACAAGAAGTCTGAATCGCGGAGCCAGGTCTGCCGGGTGGCGGCAGTTCGACTGGTGGGCTGATGGGATGGGGCATCCCCCGGTGCAGGTTTCTTCTTATACAGGTCCCACTAACAGCCCAGCGCTGCCAACTTCCAAGAGGAGCCAGACGTGTGGACAGCGCCGCTGGGCTGGCACGATGCGCCGCAGCTGCACAACCTGCGGGACCCAGACTTGCCCGCATCGTGCAAAAATCGCGACGGGATGTTTGTGGCTGTTTTCGGCCTCTGTGGGCCCTCGCCGGGCCCCGGCCAGGGACCGTCTAAAAAACGACAATTCGGGATGCAAGGCCAGTCCTGGGGAAGTGGTCTGGACACCTGGTCGGGGGGGGGGGGGGGGGCGACCTGGACAGAGTCGAGACATCGCATGTCTGGGCCCTCCTCCTCCTCCTCCTTTCCTCATCGCAGGTCTCTTTTTTTTTTTTTCTCTCTCTCTCTCTCTCTCTCTCTCCCCCCTGAGATCCGGGGGTCGCCTTTTTTTTACGCACCGGGCGTTTGCGCCGCCGGCTCGGGGAGAAGGCCTCGGCAGGATGGGGCCCAGGGCTCCGGTCGGGACTGCCTCGCGCTGCTGTATAGTTATGCCGTCTCGGCGGAGGGCGAGCGGAGGCAGTGGTAATCCATCCAAGCGCCTGCCCTAGGAGGACAAGCACTCAGGAGGGAAAAAAACACACAGAGACACAATTAATCGTCGACCCCCAGGAACATATGAGAAAATATGGGAAGTGGGGGGGAAGACAGAAACCCAGAACATACGGGACAATACGGGGAATCTTTTTATTTGTGTGTATTTATTTGTGTGTCCTGGAGCCCCTTTAAGCACCTCATGGGCCCAGAATGTGATCAATTGTTCATGCATTGTTTTTCCGATCGGCGCGAGCCCTCGCCGCCCCCCCCCTCCCCCCCCATGGAGTAGATCTGGGCTGCTTTTTGGCGCCTGTTTCGGGCAGGTGGAGTCTCCCCCATCGGACGCACTGTTGCAAACAGTCGCGTCAAGCAGAGGTCTGGAGCCAGACCTCCCCCCCCTCCCCCCCCTTCCGCCCACTGTCGAGATGCCGAATTAGAAAACGTTCGCAATTCTGGCGGGAGCCCCATTCTGCAAGACACCGCCCTCCACCAGATCGTGGGGTCGAAGGAAGTGTTAGGTCGGGCATGTCCCTCTGCAGGAGGCATATCCAAGAGTAGACAAACAGTAGTCTGGTGACGATGTTCCGTGCTCTTTTTTTCTGAAATTGCTTGTATGGCTGTTGTTTGACAATCTTTCATGTTAGCCTCTTCAGGTGAGTGGCCGCCGTCTTGTGTGTGCGTCGTGGCCAGCTGACACGGCGGGCTTCCCAGGGGCGGATGGGATCAGGATGGCGGCGATCGTCCCTGTGCTGAGGGTTGCGCCGACCGCTCTGCTGGTGCCAAGGGGCCCACCCTATGTTCCTGTCACGATCGCGGTCGTGATCGCGGTTGCGCTCTCTGGCTCGGTCCCGATCGCTGTCCTGCTGGTGCCAGGGGGCCCACCCTACGCCCCTGTCCTCCGAAGCCCGCCTGTAGGAGGACATGTCCGACCGAAAGGAAGTGACCAGCGACGGGCCCGACTTGAAAAGGGGCCACCCTCCGTCCACGCACGTTGCCTTTTGCGCCGCGCCATGGTAAGGCTGAAACGTGTGGTGAGTCCCAGCGGGAGCCACACTGCGAACAGGAGTTGTCCTCCATCAGTATAGCCGTTGGCCTCCGTCGGGCGAGTGCGCGCGGCACCAAGGCGAGATCCCCATGTTGATAATCACTCGTCCTCCGTACGTACATGTGGCGAGCATTCGCGGCGGCATGGGGAGAGCTCCATTTTGACCACCATGTCAGGGCTCATTTCGACTCCTCCGATTCGATTCGATTCGCGTTCGATGGCTTCCGATTCCGATTCGATTCGACTTCGGATTCCGATTTGGATTCCGATTCTTCAACGGAGGCCTACTAGCCTGCCGATGTCTGCCGATTCGACTTCTCCCGACTCGGCTGCCGATTTCCGCCGATCCGAATCATTTCGATCGCCGATCCGACTTATCGATTCGATTATGAGCTCTCCTGGCATGGGGAGAGCTCCATTTTGACCACCATGTGCCTTCCATCCGTGTCACTGTTGGCAGGTTCAAGCTGCAATACCGTTGACGGTGAGGAGCACTCAGGCGGCCAGCCCAGCCTGCCTCAACGACAGGCCCAGTGGGTGCGACAGGGCGGTGCTCATTGCACAAGGACCTGGAGTGGGGAGGAAGAAGCAGGAAGGCGGAGGGAAGGAGAAGGAGGATGAGGCGGAGGAGGAGGAGGAGGAGGAGGGGGAGGAGGAGGAGGAGGCGGAGGCAGCAGGAGGGAGGAGGGCGCACGTGGAGCGGAGGAGCAGAGGAGGAGCAGGAGTTGGAGGAAGAGGAGGAGGATGAGGAGGAGGAGGAGGAGGAGGAGGAGGAGGAGGAGGAGGAGGAGGAGGAGGAGGGGAGGAGGGGGAGGAGGGGGAGGAGGGAGGAGGAGGAGGAGGAGGAGGAGGCGGAGGAGGAGGAGGAGGAGGAGGAGGAGGAGGAGGAGGAGGAGGAGGAGGAGGAGGAGGACGAGGAGGAGGAGGAGGAGGAGGAGAAGCAGAATAAGGAGGCCAGGAGGAGGAGGAGAAGCATAAGAAGGAGCAGGAGGAGGAGGAGGAGGAGGAGGAGGAGGAGGAGGAGGAGGGGAGGAGGAGGGGGCGAGGGCGGAGACGGAGGAGGAGGAGGAGGAGGAGGAGGAGGAGGGAGGAGGAGGAGGAGGAGGAGGAGCAGGGGGGGGGACGAGGGCGGAGGCAGGAGGGCAGCAGGACAGCAGGACCAGCGAGAGGCGGGAGGCTTCTCCGGAGAGACTCTGCCGGATCGCGCAGCGAATGCTTGAGAGGCGGCGGGAGGAGGCGGGAGGGAGGAAGCAGCCAGCACGAGGGGGGGAGCCAGCGAGGAAGACGAGCTGAAGGAGTCGTCGTCGTCGTCGTCGTCGTCGTCGTCGTCGTCGTCGTCGTCGTCGTCGTCGTCGTCGTCGTCGTCGTCGTCGTCGTCGAGCCGCCGCGGCCGCAGCCGAGCGGCTGTGCCGCGCGCAGGCCGCCCGCGGTGCGGGCGCCGCCCCCGCCTCGCCGCGGGACTCCAGCCCCCGGCGGCCCGGCGCGGGCGGCGCGGCGCGGGGCGCGGCGGGCGCTCGGGAGGCCGCGACGACGACGACGACGACGACGACGACGACGACGACGACGATGACGACGACGACGACGACGACGACGACGACGACGAGGACGAGGACGAGGACGAGGACGAGGACAACGACGACGGCTCAAACGGCGGCGGCGGCGGGCTGGTGCGGCAAGGTTGGGCTGCCGTGAAAGAAGCGGGTCCTGCGGGGAACGAGTCCTGGGCCAGGGTGCCTCGTCCCAGGACCAGCTCTTCCTCCTGAGTCCACTCCTGAAGGCCCCAGGGTTCCGGGAGGACTTCGGGAGCTCGAGGTCGACGAAGAGACTGAGGACCCGTTTCCATCAGGACCCGTTCCTTTCATGGGAGATGCGAGCGAAGCTTGACAGCAGTGCCTGCCCATTCTGAACAGGACTCTCGGCGTCCCGGCGGACGTTCTGACCACTTGAGACAAAAGGTCGCCTGCCCGACAGGGGCCGCTGCTGGTTTCGGACAACGTTTGGTGCTGGATGTACTAATCATGTTTGTCCGTGCCCGTGTCGGGCGTGCTAGGCGGGGGCGCGGGCCGCTCGAGACCTCGGGCACTTCGAGGGCCTCGGCTCTGCGATCTCCAGCGATATGGTCGATTTGGGCTTCCATGGGGCCCGTATCGGGACCTGGGGCAATCAAAAATGGGTCTGGAACGAAAAGCTCCCCACGGGGAGGGGGTAGGGCCCCGCACTGAGAAACTCGCATTGTCGGATGTGTTGGCTCTCTGTTGTTGTTTGCTTGTTCCGTAGTATGCAATGCTTCTCCCCGTCGGCAGTTTGTCGGCGTCACTGACTACCTCGCGGAGTCTTCCCCCGGAGCAGCACGAGAAATGGCACGTGAAGCCTGACAGGTCGGAATGTGCCCAGAAGGCGAGCTCTAGTGTGGGGTTCAACAAGAAAATGGATTGAAGGTGCGGGCCGTACGGCGGGGCCCGCTCCCTAGCAGAGCGGGTTCTTCAGTCAAGGCATCCCCGATGGGGTCGGAGTAGATGGGGTCGGAGGATCGCGCCGCATCGCCGATGCGCCGCCGATGCGGCTCGATGTGGAGCCCGATTTTCTCGACGCCGACGTCGGCGGTACACCACCGACGTCGCCGATACATCGGCGATGCATTGGCGATGTGGCGTGATCCTCCAACCCCATCTACTCGGACCCCATCTAGACAGCCTCCTATTCGGGCTCTGGTGCGCAGTCGTGCACGGGCATCTGGCATGAGGAAGGCGGAGCTTCGCTGCTGTCGTTGCGCGCATCGTCTTCAAGGAAGCATCACCCTCCTGCGGCGACCGGGTTGGCAGGCGACGTCCGCAGACAGAACCGCGATGGCGCGAGTAAAGCGATCGCTTTCTCATTCGTTGTTTTGCCGATCGGTGCGGGCCCCCGCACCCCCCTCCCCCCACAGTGAGCAGATCTTGGCTGCTCTCGGCGCCGGTTTCGAGCCAGCGGGATGACGCACGGCTGCAAACAGCCGCGGGAAGCCGAGGCCCAGAGCCAGACCCCCCCCCTCCCCCTCCCCCCGTCCGCCGAAGGCAGACCCCCTCTCTCACCCCCCCTTCCGCCCAACGTCGAGACGCCGAACAGGAAAATGTTCACAAAGTGGGGGAGGCGAGCGGCAGATGGCCACAAACAAAGCAGCCTGGAACATATCCCTATCCCTATGCTGGGCACCTCCTCATCACGATGCCAATCTTAGGGATCCCCTTCTTTTTGGAGGGCGGATCCCTGAGCTTGTCATCGCCTTTTGGCGTGTCAATCTTAGGGATAGGGATACGTTCGAGGCTGATAACCTTCGGGAGCGCCCAGGGAAATAAAAGATTCTCGACAAAATGCTCCAAAGATGCCCCAAAAAGATTCAAAACATAGTCCCCAGACTATTTTTTGACTATTTTCGAGTAGTCCCCCTGTAGAGGGACAGGCCCGACTTGAGCCCAGAGGCTGGTAAACAAACAAAGCAGATGATCTTACGCCTCGGGGCCTCCCCGGGGGCAGCGCTCGTGGCACCGGCGGGGCCCGCCTCGACATCCGTGGCCGGGGCCGCGCGCCCCCCTCGGGAGGCCCGCGCCGCGGGCGGGGTGAGCGAGCGCTCGATCCTGGGAGGGCCTCGTTGGTTTTCGGAGAGAGCCTCTCCTCCTCTCCCCCTCCTCCTCCTCCTCCTCTCCTCCTCCTCCTCCCTCCTCCTCCTCCTCTCCTCCTCTCCTCCTCTCCTCCTCCTCCCCTGCTCCTCCCTCCTCCTGCTCCTCCTCCTCCTCCTCCTCCTCCTCCTCCTCCTCCTCCTCCTCCTCCTCCTCCTCCTCATCCTCCTCCCCCTCCTAACCCTCCTTCGGTGCTCTCACACTGCTGCGCCGCGTCTTGAGCGTTCCAGAGCCCGCAGGGTCGTCCCGAACGGTCGCTTCGATCCTCGAGGGCCTCGAGGCGTGTCGGACTCTCGCTAGTCTCGGAGCTCGTTGGTTTTCGGGGCTCGGGGTGCTCTCAAACTGCTGCGCCTCGCCGGGAGCGTTCCAGAGCCGGCAGGATCCGAACAGTCGCCCAGGGCCATGGCTCGAGCGCCCCATCTGTGGAGTTTCAGGGCTCGACAGCCGAGCTTCGGAGCTCCAGGTTTTCCTCTGTGGGGAGGGTATCCGACGGCGCCCTCGTGTCCACGGCTGGATCTGCATCGAGATGCTGGCTGGAGCACGCCCGCGGACAGGTCCGAGTGGGGTGGTTCTGAGCCCCGGAGCCCAGACCGCGCATCAGGCTCATGTGCGGACGGGCTCGCAATTCGCCCTGCTGTGTCCCAGCTCGGTTCGCCAACCGCGACGGGCCGCGCCCGCTGCGGCAGGCGCACCGTGGTGTGGACTTGGCCGCCGCAATTTGCAAAAGGTGCGGGCGACAGCGCATCCGGCTGGATTCGCATGACGCGGCTAGCCTGGGCGAGAGCCGGCTACACGATGGCCAGGTGCATTTCCAGCGCTCGGCCGCTCTATGGCAGGGCACGCTCCGCACGCGTGTGCAGCGCGCCCCTTCTGCACGCTGGCCACTTCGCGCCTCGGTGCCCCCGTTGAGCTCCATCGCTGTGGTGCAGCCACTTCTGCCTCGCCGCCGACGAGAAAGATGTAATGGAGGATGACGATTAATCAATGACCGGGGGTCGTGTTCACGCGGCGGCGCCCGGGATGACGATTAGAGAAAACCGGCCGCGGGCTGGAAAACTATGTTTTATCGTTCTCCTCCAGTCAGAAAGTTATGCAGAAATCGCAGAAAAGTATGTTTTACTCGTTCTCTCCCATTTTTTATTAATCGTCATCCAGCATTATGCAGCGCGCGGCCTCCCCATGTCCCCCACGTGACTCCCGCGGCGCGTGTGTTCTCGCACGCGTGGGCTGCAAGAAGAGTTGGTTGGCCAGCATGGGCCCCGAGCAGACGACTCTTTTCCCTCCCGGGCGTGCAGGGGCGGCGCTGTGCAGTGTGTACGCGGCGCGGCACTGCGTGCACGGAATCGCTCGTGGGCAGGTCGAGGGGGGCAGCGTAAGTCAAGAGTAAAAAAACACACAGACACAATTAATCGTCGATTCCCCAGAAAATACGGGAAAATATGGGAAGTGGGGGGGAAGACAGAAACCCAGAAAACATGCGAATATATGGGGCATATTGTTATTTGTGTGTATTTATTTGTGTGTCCTGGGGCCCTTTCCATAAGAGAGCACCGCCCACATGGTACCAGGGCAAGAGCGAGCGAGCGAATCGATCGAGGCCATTAGGAACAGGATCACCGGGCACGGGCCAGAGGGAACGACCTCGTGGACTCGAGGGCGACGACCGAGAGCTCGCAACAACGATTGCCCACTCTTCGGACCCCGCCACCGCGAGCATTTGTGCTCTTTCACAGCTGTGCTCTAGAGCTCGGAGCGCTTCGGGTTTCGTGGCTCGCCCGTTCGTTCGTCGTCGGCCCTCCCCACGCGCTCGCCCCCCCGGCCAACTCGTGACCCAGCCCCCCAAAGTCCCCTTGGCTCCCAGCGCGGAGCCTTTGATTCTCGTGGCTCCTTCGTTCGATCGCTCCTCGGCCCTCTCTCTTGGCACCGCACCCAGGTCCTCCTGGCCCTTGACCCGCAGGTCCTTTTGGCCACAGCCTCCAGGGCCCTCTATCTTCATGGCTCGTGCGATCGTTGGCCCTCCCGCCCTGGCTCCGCCCCCGAGCCCTTCTGGCCCTGTCCCCAGGTCCTCGGCCCCGGGGCCCTCTACTTTTTGTTGCACAGCTGTGTACTAGAGCTCGGAGCCCTTTATTTTCGTCGTCGTCGTCGCTCTTTCGGTCGCTCGTCGCCCCCCTGGCGCACCCACCCCTGTCTTCTCGTGATGGTCTTGCTGCCCACAAAAGAACACCATGATCAACCCAAGAACACCCCCTGCCCTCCTCACCCCACTTCTCATGGCCCTCGCGCTCCCTGGTGCAAGAGCCAGGGCATGCGTGCCACTTGTAAAAACCGTGTCAGGATAATTCAGCCTCTGCGTTGAGGGCCAAGAGCGGGGGTGGGCAGTTGGACAACCGCGTACCGCGAGGGTGGCCGTCCGTACCCTCACGTGTTGCCTCCAGCTCTGGGCGCAAGGGCGGGTGGGACGACATGGATAAGGCCCGTGACCTTGCTGCAACTCTTGTTCCTCACGGTGTTGGGGCGTGGGCAGGTCCACACCCCATCATACCCCAATGTTTCCAATTCTGGACGCCGAGGAGGATGGACATGAAAATAACGAATTGCCTCAGGTTTTTGTCCAAGCCCACCGTCGCGATGCGTTTCTCAACATGAACCCCCAGCGGCCTGGACTTCTCCCCCCAGGACTGGCATTTCTTCCGGAGAGTTGTATCCTTGACGGCCCGCGGGGCCCAGCAACGACCCCCAGACGGCGAAAGCGGCCACTAATTTTTCGTCATGCTCTTCTAGCGGCGCGAGGGGGTTTGCTGAGCTGCATTTTGACAAGAATTTTTGAGTGGTTCCAGCAGTTACAGGGCGCATACGTCCTCGAATCCTTCTGTCTACCGTTAAGTCGGGCATGTTCCTCTACAGGAGGAATATGTAAACAACAAATGCAAAATTGTCTGGGAACGATTGTCCACACTATTATTGCTTTTTTGAATACGTTGGCCTATTTTCCCTCTGTAGGAGGACATGCCCGAGCTATGTCTACCGTCTAGCCTCGGCTCTCGCGGGGTTGGGGCGTGAGCTGAGGGGCATGGACAGAGCGCTGCTCGCGTGCAGGATGCCAGCCCCCGGCGGCCCGGCGCGGGCGGCGCGGCCCAAGGGACGAGCCCTGCGCCAAAGAAGGCTGGGCGGACATGTCCATGCCCTCTCACGATCGACACGCATCATGATGTTCCAACCTGCTTTAGCTTTGATCACCAGGAAGAGTTTCGAGCACTAGGAATAGACCCAAATTAGAGGGTGTTCACGTCTCGGGCCCTGGGAGGCGATACTCGTTCGACACTGTTTGGGTATTTCTCTGTGTGCTCGAAGTTATTCCTGGGATGTGGTCCTTAAGTGCGATGGGAGCAACATGAGACATGCAGATGATAATCATTCACACCGATGTCCTCGCGGTCTGGGCTCCGAGGCGCGGTCTTATAGATACAGGTTCTTGGCGACGCTGCGTGCGAGGCATCCGCGCAAAACCACCCTGCATCCATGGTGTCGCCGCCGAGGATTCCAGGCCCAGGGGCTGCGGATACACCGCCACACCGCCGCGGCACTAGTTTCTCGAACTTCCTATGTTGCAGATCTATCACCTCCCTCTGAATATGCTTAACATGATGTGCAGCTTGCTGTGTTCGTTGCAGTAGTTTGGGTCCCTGTGTGGCTCTCATCTCTGTTAGCTTGATCCGAGACGAGAAGTACCCCGCGCCGCACTGCATAAGTCATTCTACGGGCTGCGCCTGCGCCCAGAGCAGATATCACTCTGCCTACCCCGCGAACTCGCAGATCTTGTGAACCAGGACGGGTGAAGCATTCCGTCACGGCGATGTATGGATACGTTTCCCGCTCACGATCCTCTTATTTTTCATCCTCCTTCGGAGTGGCGATAAGTGGCGTCTGCCCGACCGTCGTCGGTGGGCAGCGGGCTTCCGTTGCATGAGTGCGCGTCGGGCTTCGACGGGCAGCGCGCTCGGCCGCCGCCTGTCGCGCCCTGAGCCTCGGAAGGGCTCCAGATCCTCGAGGCCTCACTGGGGCCTCCGAAGGCCTCCGGGCGACCCCTGGAGGCCCCCGCCTCCAGAGGCCTTCGCACACCTCCGGAGCTTTGTGGGCCCCAGAAACGGCAGGGCCGTTTCTTCACCGTTTCCAACAAAATGTCCCTTGAAAATGGAAAAGGCCAAAAAACGGCGACCGGAAACGGCACAAACACGGCTCCATGGGATTGGAACCAGAGCCGGAACCGGTAAAACAACGGCGACGGAACCGGTAAAAAAACGGCGTCGGAACCGACAAAAAAACGGCAAAACGGAACCGGTAAAAAAACTGCCCTGTCGTTTCCAGGGCCCACTAAGCTCCAGAGGCGCCGGTCACATCGTCGTCGCTCGGAGATCGGGCAACGGCGGCAAGCGCGACAACGGGGGGCAGCCACCCCTCTGTCGCTGGCCGGGTGCTGGGAGCCACGCGGGTCCGCCCTCGGGTTATGTCGGGTGCGTCCCCCTACAGGGAGATTTTCAACAAAAAATGAAAATACATCAAAAATACACCAAAAAGGTCAAAACATGCTCAAAAAATAGTCCTCTGACTATTTTTTTAATTATTTTTGGGTTATTTTTTTGTTTTTTTATTTGTCATGGAAAATCCCCCTGTAGGGCGACAGGCCCGACTTAACCCTTGGGTCCCCTCGTCCTCAGCTGGCCTGGCATTGGGGAGCTCTACTGTGAAGGCTGTACGGCCGGTGCCGCCGACCCAGAAGGACCACGGCGACGACCACGAGGACAACGACAACGACGAGCTGATGACCCTGCCACAGGCTCGGGACATGGGGCGAGCGGTGGAGGGAGGATGAGGATGAGGATGAGGATGAGGAAGATGAGGATGATGATAAGGATGAGGATGCTGATGCTGATGATGATGCTGATGCTGATGTTGCTGTGATGTGATTAGTGGTGCGATAGCGGTGATGATTATCATGATCATGGTCATGATTATGATGCTATGAGGATGATGCTGCTGATGATGATGTTGATGTTGATGTTGATGTTGGTGGTGATGATGCTGCTGATGATGATGCTGCTGCTGCTGCTGCTGCTGCTGATGATGATGATGATGATGATGATGATGATGACGGTAATGGGAGCGGAGGAGGAGAAGACGGAGGAGGTGGAGGAGGAGGAGAGCCGTCATACGTGACCCTTGTCGTTGTCACTTTTCGGCGAACCCTACTGGACCTTACTGGGGCTGTCTTGGGGCTGTCCTGGGCTTGTTTGGGCCAGTCTTGGGACTCCCTTGGGGGGCCTGGCTGGCCATCTCGGGACCGTCCTGAGGCTCTCTTGGGGCCACCGCGGCCGTCCGGGAGATCTCCTGGGGCCGTAGCGAGGCCGTATATTGCGCCGCCCAGGGGTCGTCTTGGGCCGCCTCGGACTCTCCAGAGGCCCTCATTGGGCCACCTCCAGGCTCTATCTCGTCCCTGTTAAGGCCCAGTGAAGCGACCACCCCCCCCCTTCAAGTTTTTGTTCAGTGCGTC
Organism: Prorocentrum cordatum; assembly: GCA_963575745.1. NCBI lineage: Eukaryota > Dinophyceae > Prorocentrales > Prorocentraceae > Prorocentrum > Prorocentrum cordatum. The sequence goes on along the minus strand of CAUYUJ010021046.1, from coordinate 130,753 downwards.
GCCCGAGCGTCGCCCGTGCGCCGGCCCTGGTTTGCGTCTCTGTCCCGGTCAGCACGCCGGTCGCTTTACTGGGGCTTAACACTCGTCCCCAGTAGTGCACCGGCGAAGCAGGGCGAGGCCACGCCTCCTGCCCGCAATCCTCACCGCCCTCTGGGATCCGAGCCCCAGCGGAGACTGGGGCCTCCGGGCTCCGGGGCTCCCCCTCGCCACGGCCGGAGTCCCTTTTTTTCCTTCGACGGCCTGGCCGGCGCTCACCGCGGGACACAGCTGCGGCCCGAGCTGCGCGAGGGGAGGCCGTCGCCGTCATCCTCTCCTCGTCCTCCTCGAGGGGGGGAGGGGCGGAGAGTCGGACGGCCTTCGCAGTTGTCGCGGGGCCGTCTCCGAGTCTGGGGGCAATCGGAGCACGGCGCGAGGTGACCCGGTCCCGGAGAAAGGGGTCGGGAGTTCCACGGGCCGGCTGCTCAGACAGTCCAGTTTTCGAGGTCTGGCGAGGAGAAGCGGGATAGGGGTGATTTGGGCGTCTTGCGCTTCTTAAGAGGTCTTCCAGAGTGGAGGGCCCCATGTCGCCACGGTTCGATCCGCCTCGAAATCTTAGTCAAGACGCGCCCCTGAGGCCTCCTTGGTTCTTCCTTGATCCCTGATGATGCGCCCACCGTTAAGCCGCACCTTTTCCTATCCTTTTTCCCCATCCTCCCCCCTCGGTCCCTCCTTCCTCTCTTCTTTCACCTCCCGTCTCCCAGCCTCCCTCCATTTTTGTTGGGGGGATTTGTGTTACACACTCCCTCCTTGTCTCCCCCCCCTCCTCCCTATTCCATCCTTCGTGCGTGTTGTCTCCCTCCTGCTCTCTCCCCCTCTTCTTCCATCCCTCTCTCCCTCATCGTTTCTCCATCTGAGGATTTCAGGGATGGCGCCAGTCACCATCAGCTGGCAAGGACATGGCACCCCACGATGCGGAGGATGCGATGAGATGGAAGGGCTGTCACCGTGAGGGCCTGGGAGAAGCGAACGGAGCGCACTCTCAGGCCTCGCTCGCGGCTGATCTCACAGTGCCTGCAGAGACCGACCTTAGCTGCAGGCTCCGCGGGGGGCGACTCCTCGACACCCTCGCTATATACGCGAGGGCAAGCGGCCGACGCACGACCAGCACGAGCGGCCGTCTGCTGCTGCTGCTTGCTGCTGCTTGCTGCTGCTGCTGCTGCTGCTGCTGCTGCTGCTGCTGCTGCTGCTGCTGCTTCCAGCACGAGAGGCCTCGATCGTTGCCGGCTGCTGCTGCTGCTGCTGCTGCTGCTGCTGCTGCTGCTGCTGCTGCTGCTGCTGCTGCGGCTGCTGCTGCTGCGGCTGCTGCTGCTGCTGCTGCTGCTGCTGCTGCTGCTGCTGCTGCTGCCGCGGCAGCGGAGGGCTCCCCGCGCTGCGCGTGTGGGGCCGCCGCCGCCGGCCAGAGCGCCCCGCACGCGGGCGCCTCGGGGTGTGCCGCCGCCCGCCTGCCGCGGTGGCCGCTGGCCGCCGCCGCCGCTGGCTGCCACCGCCGCCGCCTTTCGGCCGCCGTCCGCCGCGCGGTGGCCGCTCGCTGCCCGCTGCCGCTCGCCGCGGCGGGGCCCCCGCCGCCGCCGGCCGCGCGCGCAGGCCGCCGCCGCGCGCCCGCGCGAGGGCCCCGAGCCCTCGCCGAGGCGGGGCGCCAGTGCCCAGCGAGCGGACGCGCAGGGGACCAGCGGCGCGGCGCGCGGAGTGAGCCCCGCGGCGAAGAAGGCCGCACGCTCCCGCCGCCGCCGCGGCCGCGGCGATGAGGGGCCTGCTCTCCAGCACCACCACCACAAGGTGGAGGGGGGAAGGAGGTGGAGGATTGGGAGGGGGGGGGGATTAGGAGGAGGAGGAGGAGGAGATGGAGGATTGGGAGGAGGGGGAGGATTAGGAGGAGGGAGAGGGGAGGAGGAGGAGGAGGAGGAGGAGGAGGAGGAGGAGGAGGAGGAGGAGGAGGAGGAGGAGGAGGAGGAGGAGGAGGAGGCCCCCTCCCCCTCCTACTTATGGTGGTGGCGGTGGAAAACAGGCCCATGCGGCGAGGCGATGCCTGCTCGGCTCCTGCCTCATCGGCGTCGTGACAAGGCTTCGGCGCCGGCCGCTTTCGGCCCCGGGGGGCCCCTGCCAGGCCGCTTCTTGCCCCGGGGGGCCCCTGCCAGGCCTCGGTGCCGTCAGACAACGACGCAGTATGCCACATTGGTCCCGGGATTTGGTTGCTGGAGTGCTGGCGGGCCCGCGCTGCGAGACGATCAAGACGTCGGGGGTCTGGGAGCGTCTGCCGCCCGCCCCTGTCGAAGAAGAACACGGCAACGTCTCAGCTGAGAAAGTCCGGGGTTCGCCAGGGACTGGCTTCCTTTCAAAGCAGCCGAAGCCCTCCCGAAACCATCCGAAAACCCGCCGAGGAGGGTTCCGGGAGGCTTCTTTTCGGAAGGTTACGGGAGGGTTTGGGAAGGGTTTCTGTTGTTTTGAGGGGAAACCAGTCCCCAGCGAACCTAGGGTTTTCTAAGTCTACGCAAGGATGTCCGCGCGTTTTTGTTTGTTCGGGTCGTCGCTGGATGCCCCCACGGCAGCGCCGCGAGCATCGCACTTGAGGCGCTTAAGGTGTGCCAGAGGAGGGGGGAGGGCCGCGCCATTGATGTCGTGTTATGTTTTTCCACTCCCTTCTCCGCGCCTTCGCTTCTCCCCAGACCCCCTCGCGTGGTGAAGAGATCACGACGGGAGTTTGTTTCGCTGTTTTCGTCCTCGGGGAGCCCTTCCCGGGCCTCGGGACCGTCAAGAAGCGACCCAGGATGAAAACCCAGTCCCGAGGAAGGCGTTCAGAATTCTGGGATCGACGCTGTGAAAAAATAACGACGCCGGGCGTCTGTGTTCTCCGCGCCTTCATTTCTCCATCCTTTGTCCTCTGAGCACCCTCCCGTTCCCTGCTCGGGCAAGTTGTGCGAGGGTGGTCAATGCGACGGTTGCCGCGTGCAGCTAGTCTGGCTTCGCCGCCAGGCGCTGCACGGGGTACATTGCCGCCTCCGTCCCCGAGAGGCGCCTGGCAAACCAGCTGGGCGCAGCTGGCTGGCCAACCCTCGCTGGCCTTCCCTCCCCGTTCAGTCTACCCCGAGTCTCCCCTCCTCCAGTTCCTCGGTGCACCTCTTTCGTCCCGTCTCACATGCGTGATAATCGGCACCGTCGCATCTCGTGGCCAATCTTCTGGATCCCTCCCTGATGCCGAGGGCGCAGCGCATGCCACCGCCCCTGTTTGTGTCAACCTGGAGGGGCAGTGATGCGCCCGAGCCTGCTTGTAACGTAGCTCCCCCTTCCCGCCTCGCCTCGCCCCCCCCGTCCCCGTCCCCGAGCCTGCTTGTAACGTAGCCCCCCTTCCCGCCTCGCCTCGCCCCCCCCCCCCCCCCCCCCTCCCCGGCCCACCCATCGATGATCGGCAGCCTCACCGCTCTGAACTCTGCTGGCTGCGTCCAGACGCGTCTGAGACAGGCCCCTGCCGGCGAGCCCTCGGATCGAGCGGGCCTCGGGGCGCTGCCAGCGCCGCCTGCTCCAAGTCCGCTAACGGCGGAGCTGCGGCACGGCCGCGGCACGGCTCGCGCCACCCCGCCGCCTGCTTCCCGCGCCCCGCCGCCGCGCTTCCCCCGTCCGACCTCGGGAGCGGGAGCGTCCGAGCGAGCCCCGCGGAGGGGGTGCGGGGGAAGCGGGTGGTGGGGCGGGGGGGCGGGGGGCGAGGCGGGCGCCAGGACTGCAGCGCACTGCTGGTGCCCGTGGGGATCGGCATAGCCCCGTCGAGTGTCGGGTTCGGCAGACGGGCTCTCCCATCCCTGGAGCGGGGCTCGTGATCGTTGGAAGGACAGGCCTTTGATCCTGCAGAAACTGTTCCTGTGACCGTTGTCGGCGCCTGGCACTGGTGGATGGTGCAGCGGGCGGGCGTTCGTTCAGAAATGTGCCCATAGGAGGCTTCAGACCTTGACGCGTTCCTCATCCGATGAGGTCGGCCCAAGCCTCAAGCGGAGTTCCACCGGCTTCGGGGCCCTGCTGATTGACGCGACAGTCTTGGGGCCGAGCTGCGGCCACGTTGGCATGTTGTCAGAGCCCCGAATCATCATGGGTAACTCGGGTCAGGGCTAACTCGGGTTCGTTTTTCGGGATTCCGAACCCGACTTACCCCGGATAACTCGGGCGCCCAATGTTGGCGTTCCTGTCTCTGCGCAGTCTAAGGAGTCGCGCGTGCCTCCGCCAGGTGCAGGCCGGCCTGCGCCTGCCTCCTGGGCCGGCCAGATATGCATCTTGACAGCACCCTCCTTCGTCTGCCGTGTTTCGGTCTTGCCGCGGGTGCAGTTTGTCCTGCGCAATCCTCATCGGTAGCAAATCTTGGGAGCCTGGTGTATAAACCCTCTGAACTCCGTCTTTCGCGCCGACCCGCGTCGATCAGCGCCTGGGAGTCGATGAGATAGCGTCGATTTAGCGTCGGCTAGCGTCGATTAGTGCCGATTTAGCGTCGATCAGCGTCGACGCGCGTCAATTCGCAAGAGCCGACAAGATGGTATGGAATGCTTCCATGGGCTGCCACCGGAGTCCTTCTCGCATATACCCTCACCGCACGTGTGGTCCGCACACCCGGCCGGGCCGAGGAGAGCTTGTTCTCTAGACTCCGGCAGGTTCACCTGCATGGACGGGGGGGGTGGGGCTTTTGAACCCGAAGCAAGCCGCGAACGACTTAAGCACGTGCGGAAGCCACGCAGGTCGAAAGGAAGGCACTTGCACGCCCACGCCAGTATTCGTCTGAAGAGGGGCGAGGGTACCCTCGCCCCTTCCGACGTCGGAAGCCGCGCCGGGCAAGGGCTGCTAAATCTGTGGCTGCTAAAATTGACCTCCTGGAAGATGTCTTCGTCCTTCCGGGAAGAAGCCCGTTGATTGTTTCGCGTGCCGCGCCCCATTCCGGGAAGTTGTCTGTTCCTTCCGGGAGGGCCGTTTTAGCAGCCACGGTTTTAGCAGCCCTCGCCCAGCTTTCGAGAGGGGGGGGGGGGGGCGCACGCCATGCAGGTGAGCTTGCCCGACTCTTGAACAGAAACCAGGCTCGGCGGCCGGCGCGGGCCGCGCGCGCAGGCCGCCGCCGGCGGCGCGCCACACGCGGGCGCCCAGCCGGGCCCCATGCCGGGGCGCGGCTCGGGGCGCGGGCCCCGCGCCACGCGACGCCAGCCCGCGGCGGCCGGGCGCGCAGGGGGCCGGCGGCGCGGCGCGAGGACGGCGCGGCGCATGCGAGATGTAGCCAGCGCGGAGGGAGCCAGGAGGAGGAGCAGGAGGGGGGGGGGAAGGAGGAGGGGAGGGGAGGAGGAGGAGGAGGAGGAGGAGGAGGAGGAGGAGGAGGAGGAGGAGGAGGACGAGGAGGAGGAGGAGGAGGAGGAGGAGGAGGAGGAGGAGGAGGAGGAGGAGGAGGGGGGGGGGGTAGTCGACTACGCGCAGGAGTCCCTTCGCCAGAGTGGCCCCTGGTGCGGGCCGAGTGGGGCCCCCCGATCGATGAATGCGCTGCAGTAGCAGCGGCCTGCGCGCATGGGTTTGGCCCCGTTCGGGAGCCCCCCCCACCACCCCAAAAGCCGCGCACCAAAGGTCTAGGGTCACTGTCACGCGCGGCCGAGGCAGGGGGGCGAGACACGGCGTAGCAGCTCAGCCCGGAGCTGCAGGCGTCAGCCTCAGTCCTGCAGCTCTGGGCTGAGCTGCTCCACCTCCTCCCCGTCTTCTCGCCCCGAGTCGTCTTTCGACTGCTCTGGAGCCCGGTGAGGGCCCCCAGGGGGCGAACACATAGGAAAACCGTCCGTCGCGTTTTTCCCCAACCATCCTGTCTAGAGTTGGACCCTCGTTTTGAATACGCATCGCCCCGCGACCCGCCCTCCTTCCACATCCCCTCTTCCTTAACACCCTCCCCCCACACCATGTCGGCACACCCCCCACACGCTTCGTGGCCCCATGGGAACCTCCACCTGAGGCTCAGTGGCTAGGCCCGCACACCTGGTCCGCACCATTGCGGTGCACCCCCGGCACGTTTCTTGCCCCCCTACATGGGCAGGTCAGGTCTCAGTGGCTGGGCCCGCATGCCTGCTCCAACTTTCGGCGCACCCGTCTCACGGCTCGTGGCGTAAGAGGGAGCTCCACCGAAGGCCCCATGCAGCGGCAGGGCCCGTAGGCCACCACCGCATCCAGTTCGGCGCGCCACGCTTCGTGTCCCCAGAGGGAGCTCCACCGAAGGCCCCAGCGGCAGCGTCCGCATGCCACCACTGCAACCAAGTCGGCATCACACACTTCGGGGCCCCATGGGATGCTCCACCGACGGCCCCTGTGGCAGGGTCCGCGTGCCTCCACAACATCCAAGTCGGCACACCCTCCGCGCGCTCCGTGGCCTCATGGGAAGCTCAGCTGAAAATGGCACCCACAGTGCAGCACTCACACCTGCATGCGGTCGGGCCCTTTGCCGGGATGATTTTCGACGCGAGCATGTCTGTCGAAGAAAAAAACAAATAAACATAAGTTGTCGCCGCTCCGCGCGCATTTCTTGGATCCGCGCTGGGCCCCCCTGGCGGCGCCTCCGGCGCCGCCCCTGGCGCGCTCCGCGCGCCCGGGAGGGGGCTCCAGCGCAGATCCAAGAAGTCCGCGCAGAGCGCTACGGAGTTTCTGCTCGTGGCGCTGTTCCTTCTTCTGCTTCTTCTTATTATTATTATTATTCTTGGTGCGGCTCCTTCTTCTTCTGTTTCTTCTTCTTCTCCTTATTATCATTATTATTCCTACGTCTTCGTATTCATATTCTTATTTTCCGTATTTGTATTATCATTGCTATTATTATTATTATTAATATTATTATTATTAATATTATTATTATTACTATTATTATTAGTAATAACATTATTATTGTTATTAGTATTATTATTATTACTATTATTAGTATTACTATTATTATTTTTATGCTTATTATTATTATTATTAATCGTATTAGTATTATTAGTATTATCATTATTATTATTAGTAGTAGTAGTAGTAGTACACTTATTATTAGTATTACTATTATTAGTATTATTAGTATTCGAATTATTCGTATTATTAGTGGTATTAGTATCATTATTATTCTTAGTATTATTGTTATGAGTATTATTATTATTATTATTATTATTATTATTATATTCTTCTTCTTCTTCTTCTTCTTCTTCTTCCTCTTCCCATGCCTGGGCGCCCTGCGCGCCGCCGCCGGAGGAGCGCGCCCGGCGCCGCCGGCCGCCCCCCCCGGCCGCGGCGGCACCCCGCCACGGGGGCCGCCCGCGGAGGCCGGCGCGCCGCGGCAGGCCGCCCGGGCGCGGGCGCGGGCGCGCGGGCCCCCCGCCGCGCGCAGAGTTCTCCTCCTCCTCCTCCTCCTCCTCCTCCTCCTCCTCCTAGACTCGACATTGCGGGCAGGTTCGATCCTACCCACCGACAAAACCAAGCGAATTACGCTTCCTCGCCCTCCTCCAGCCGCTCCACAGCGGTGGCGGCGGCGACAGCGGCAGCACAGGCGGCGGCAGCGCGGGCGGCGCCGAGCCGCTGCTGCCGCTGGCCTGCTGCTGCATCAGCCTCTGGCGCGCCTGCGGGCGCGCACGGGCCTGCGGGCGCTGGCGAAACAGGGCCGGCTCCGCCAGCCCTGACGAGACGACAAGTCTCCCAGGCTTGGCACAGGGGATGCCAGGCCTTGTTGATCTGATACCTCCCCGCCGCAAGCCCCCTCAGGACACGCCCGCCCCACGAGGAGGGGAGAGGAGGCCCAGGGCAGGGGCGCGACAAGGCCAGCACCGTGCCTGGCCCACTCGCACCACACACGGCACAGGCGACACACCACTGACGCGTGTCAGCGAGCTGAAAAGGATGCACAATGTGTTGCCTGCCGCCTCCGAGCGCAACTCTGGCGTGCCCAAGATCGGCAGAGAGCAGGCAGGGAGGAGTGACGAGGGGGGGAGGCGGCAGGACGACCAGCGGCGAGGCGCGGGGCTTCGCCTCGCGCCGCTGGGTGATATGAAGGGAGTCGATCGCCACCATGCTGGGCCCAACTTTGGCCACCCAGATAGCGAGCTCAGACAAGACCTGCATGCGAGCTTCCAAGGGCGCCCGAACCGAGCGGGGAAGACGCGAGAATTCGGAGGCCTGCTTCGCATATTCATCAGCGAGATCATTCCCCGCCTTGTGAAAGGCCGAGGCTCGGCCGCTCTCGACGGCGGCACGTGTGGCATGTCCCTTGACCTTGACCAGGTCGAAGCCCCCCACTCCTCCCCAGTCCGCAATCTTTTGCCACACCATGCGCCACAGCTCAGCCCAGGCACTTTTCGAGTTGCAAGTTTTTCCTGGGCCGCGCTCGAGCACACCGTCAACGACGAAACCTGAATCACTGTAAAAAGTTGTGCCTGGCAGCGAGAAACATAGACCCTGCAGGAACGCCCAAAGCTCGAGGGCATCGATGTCCGCAGCGGGGTGCTGAAAGGAGCCCGCAAAGATGGCCTCGGCACGAAACGAGTCCTGGGAAACCTGAACGCAGGACCAGCCGAGGCCCTGCTGGGCCAGCGACAAGAAACCGTCGCGCAAACTGCCGTCCAGAAAAACATGGCCCTGCAGAAAGCCACCCCCGAGGAGCCAGAGCCCTGGAGGCCGAGGAGCGGGGTCCAGGACGGGCATCGGCACAAGGAGCCGCTCGGCTAGCAGTCGGGGCAGCTCATCCACGCATGCCTGCGCAAGCCGGCCTGCGAACGACGGTGGCGAGGCTCCGCACGCCTCCTCCTGATACTGACATGACAGGTGGCGGTGCGACAGCGTGCCAGGAGCCTCTCGACACGCTAAACAGAAAGACTGTTCCGAGAGATTGGCGTCGTACTGGCGCTGCTGAGGCCACTGACCGCCTGAGACGACGCTGCGAAGATATGCTGCCCCCTGAGGGCTGACCTTTTTGCTGCGGGCAGCCTTCAGGACGGGATATAAAAGGGCCCCTTGGGCAAACTCTGGACACTCCAAGTGGTCAGCCACCCTTTTCCAAATCCACCCCCCCACCAACCGATCGAAGATCAACCCCAGAGTGCGAGGGGAAAGGTCGAGAGGAGAGAAGTCACCGATCATCGGGTGGTGCCACTGGAGGCCCTGCATGCTAATACCTAGCCTCAACGCAGAGGCTACACACGCACTGAAAGGGCCTCGGATGCTCTGCCATGGGGAGGTGTGTTGCGAAAGCCTACCCCAGGCTTCCTCGATCCCACTGCGAAGGATGGAGAGGGGCATCCAGGAGTCCCAGACGGCGGAGGCTAGGGCCATCAAGGGGCCCTTGCACAACTTGTAGGCAGGATCGACCTTGTCAACATCCGAGAGTTGCAGCATGAGAGAAATGGAGCGCCCGTCGACGCGGGCAGACTCGACCTGCGCCTGCTGGTGACGGGCTTCTCGCAACTCTGTGTTATTATATTAGTGCCTAGGACCTGATGTCCGTAGGACACGGAGGACAAACTAGCAGACTGGACCATGTGGTGCAGTTGCTTACGCTTCAACAGGCGACCGAACGTGAGCAGCTTGCAGTGTCGGGCGCGCGCAGGGGGCATCCTTTCGTGCCTGACTTGGCGCGCAGCTAACCTACCTCCAGAGAAGTCGATGCCTAAGTTACGCTCGGTGGAGGCTCCCTGAATCGTGAGGCGCTTTAGCCGCGCCTGGAGCTTGAGACGCAAATCCGCCGACGAGGCCACAAACTTGCTCTTGGACCGCTTAATGCAAAGGTCGACCTTAGCTAACTCGGCGTGCACAAGTTCGGCGGCGCCCGAGAGACTTTTAATTACGTGCTCCTCCCGACCACAAAGATGCAGCCCAAAGTCGTCCACCACCACCCCCATTTCAACGGTCGGGAAGGCACGACTGACGGCATCTAAGGGCTGCAGTAAAACTAGCTGCAGCATGAGCGTGGCGAAGTGACAACCTGGAATAACGGCCTGCAGCGTGTGTATGAAACCCGACGCTCTGCCATCTAAATCGAGTATGCGGGGAGCTCGATAGAGCTGAATCAGCAGTTTCAGCTGGCGCAGAGGGAAGTTGGTGGCGATCGCTGCCGCCAGCAGTCTGGCATGCGAAACCTGCTCGAAGGCTTTCTCCAAATCAAGGAGAATGAGACCACTGGCGATGCCACGGCCCTGGGCCCACTCAGTCTTCGCAGACTGGATCCAAACGAGTTTGTCTGAGCCTCGTCCAGCCGTGGCCCACCAGAAATCACGGAAATTCTCAGTCTGCCAAGCGCGCACGAGAGGCCTGCGGAGACGGCCCTGAATGCGCGCAATGCAGTGAAGAAGGCCGATAGGCCTGAGGCCCCTTGTGCGCTTGAGGAGAAAAACGATCTTGCTGCACATACCTGGCCACTCGCATCGGGTCTCGATGGCCAGCACGAGCTGGATCAAAACCTGAATGGCCTCGTCAGGGAGATGATCGAACTGCCGAGGCGAAACACCGTCGAAACCGCAGCCCGAGCGAGCAGGAAACGAGCGAAGCACCTTTCTCATCTCCCTGACGGAAGGCTCGGCGAATACAGGCCCCAAGTCCGCTGGCCACACAAGTTGCTCGTGGGGTTGATCCACCTTCCACCAGCGACACCATTCGGCTGCAAGCGCATCCATCTCCTGCTGAGGGGATGCGGGAACGGGAAGCGAAGCCCCATCCTCATCGAAACGCTCCGTCGAGTGCCACGGAGTCCGAGGGCGGGTGAAGGCAAAAAGAGCCGCGGCCCCGTCGACCGAGTGGTCCCGCACCCACTGGCGCCAGCCAGCGCTCTTGGCATTAGTCGCCGTTTTGTGCTCTCGAACAGCTCTAGCACGGGCCCCAGTTTCAAAAACGCAAGCCAGCTCGTACGATGCATCTCTGGCCGAGCCCAGTGCGCACAGCCACGGGCGCGCATCGCACAATGCAGAAGCGAAGCGCGCCTCTGCCTCCTGCAGAAGCCTGTTACACGTGTTTAGCGCGCGCTGGCGCATCTGGGGTGAGTGCCAGAAGCTCAAGCAGTGAAAAGCGTACGCTACGCGCCTCCACCAAACGGCGAGGGCACTCAATCGAGGAAAAGGTAGCCGATGGGGAGCACGTGAACGAACTTGATCAAGCTTCATGGCCGAACCACGCCCGGAGTGCGCATCAGCCTGCCGAGGGTCGATCTGGTAGATGTCGAGAAACTGCTGCTCGACCAGCCCGATGAACGACGTCCACATGCCATGCACTGGTACGTCGGAACTCGGTACTGCTTCCTGAAACCGCTGCCAGCGCTGCTGCCAATCTTGCCTTTCACATCCAGGAGGCCGAACCTGCGGGAAGCGACGCGGTGCAAGGGCGCGGGGCACCATAGCCACATCGCGTGAGGCTTTGAGCCGCAGCAGGACTGGCTTATGCGGCTCCGTGGCAACAGAAGGCAAGGTGCGTATCTCATGGCCGTGCTGAAGCGAATGATGAACCACGAAGTAGTCAAGACACTTACCTCCTCCAGCATTCGAACAAGTGGGGGGAGTGGGGGCAAGGATCACTGCGTCCAAGCTGTCAACCCACTCTGATCCTCTCAATATCTCTGGAACAATATTCCAATCACCTTGAATAACGAAAGGCATGTTGTACTCCTTTACCAAGTTGCGTATATTACATAGAATGGACCAGTTCGCCGCTGCCAATCCAATACTGTGATGCAGATACACGCCGATCCACAGGAAGCCGCCCGCGCACAAGCCGCCGCAGTGTAGCACCACGACCCGACCTGGCGCGAGATCTGCTGGAGTGACCTCCAGCTCGCTGAGACCATGGGCCGCCGTCATCATGGCAACCCCACCTGAAGTGCCCTTGTCAGACTTTTTCACAGCTGAGCCAACACGCGCATGCCAACCTGCGCGCCGAAGACGATGCTCAAGTGCTGTTCCGTCTAGCTGATGATGTTCCTGAGCACAGACCGCACTAGCCTGACGAACCTCGGAGTCCGCTAGGAGCTCATCCAGACCCGCCAGCCCCGTGACATTGGACGTGACGATGGTGAAGCTAAAGACTGGACCCATCGGGGGAAGCAGAACGAGCCTTCTTCGCGATCCGCTCCTTAGCCTCGTTGAGGATGCTGGTGGCCAGCTCGTGCTTGATGCCGTACTTGCTTTCCAGCTCAGTGATGAAGGAGTTATCGCCGAGCAGGTTGTCAAGCTCCATGTCGAGCGGCACGGCCTGGTCGAGCCCGCCATCGTCCGCGGCACCCCCGCCTGCAGTGCCTCCGCCATCGGCGCCGCTGGCAGCGGCGGCGCGCGCGCCAGGGGGCTGAGCAGACTCAGCGGCGGGTGCAGCATCAGGAGGAGAACCATAGCCGAGGTCGTTAGCCATGTCCTCCAACTGCCTGATGAGCTTGTCGTACTTCTCTTTGTCGGGACCGTCCTCAGCTGGTGGGCCAGCGCCGCGGATGCCCTTCGCCCAGGCGTGGAAGGCGGCCTCGCCCTCGGATGGCTGGGCGGGCGCGAGGCTGCTGAAGGCCTTGGCGGCCTTGGCGGCCGCCTCGTCAGCAGCAGCCCGAGCAGACTCCAACTCCGCCTTGGCCTGAGCAGTGGCCTGCATGGCCTGGGCGAGCGAGTTCTGCGCCCGCTCGTACTTGGACTTGGCCTTCTCGAGCTTCTGCTGGAGGACGTCCTGCTGGATGCGCGCCTGCTTGGCGCACTCCCGCGGCTCGCCCTGCAACATGGCGCGCGCCGCGCGCGCACGCCCCACCACGCGCGGATGCCAGCCATCAGAGATGGCATCGAAGTCGCGCGGCGCCATCCCTGCGAAGACCTCGATCTGGTCGTCACTGGGGTGGATGGGTCCATGGTACCGCGGACCGTTGATCGGGAGCGGCCGCTGCCATGAGCCTCGCGGCGGCGGAGGGTCGGCAACGACTGGCTTCTTAGGTGCCTGGCCGCACATGCGACACGACGTGCGCCACGCATAGTTATACTGATACCCGCACTGCTTGGAGCGAGGGCAAGACCAAAGATTCATCTGGCCCACTGGCCCAGTAAGAGGTGAATAAAGGCGAGGTAGTGCAGGCGAGAAACGCGGTGCAGTACCAGACACTGGTGCGCGAGCGGGGGCCGCAAATCCCCCACGCCAAAATGCCAAGGTCACTGAGCCACAGCTACGGACCTTGAGCCAAAATGGCTACGGACCTCCTCCTCCTCCTCCTCGTCCGCCTCCTCCTCCTCCTCCTCCTCCTCCTCCTCCTCCTCCTCCTCTTCCTCCTCCTCCCCTCCCCCTCCCCCTCCCCCCTCCCCCTCCCCCTCCCCCTCCCTCCTCCTCCTCCTCCTCCTCCTCCTCCCTCCTCCTCACCTCCTCCTCCTCCTCCTCCCTCCCTCCTCCTCCTCCCCCTCCTGCTCCTCCTCCTCCTCCTCCTCCTCCTCCTCTTTCCCCTCTTCCTCCCCCTCCCCGCCGTCAGGCCAGGGTATTTTTAAGTCCCTGCCACCGCGGCCAAGCGGTGCAGCCTGGGCGTCGCGCCCAAAGTTCTGTCCCCAGACCTCCTCGCGTCGTGAAATTACCTTGTGACGTACCCAACCCATTTGTATCAATGGAAACGAGGAGTTCGCCGAAACTTGCATGGACAATCAACTTGATGTGCAAGCTACTTGGGACACGCGCCTATGGCACGATGCGCAGGAGAACCATACAAGAACGAGGGGCGACAGCTACAGGCTCGAAGAGGACATGGGGAGTCGGGAACGCCGAGGAACGCCGAGCAGGAGAAAAACGTGCGGGAAGCCGAACCATCAGCGCGGCAGCAGCAGAGGGAAAGTGAGTGCAGGAGGAGAACAAGGACGAAAGCGGCGTCTAATTTGAGTCTGCGGTGGGTACCCACTGCGCTGGGCCCCTCAGCAGGCCTCGAAAGTGGCGACAGTTTCACAAATGGCAACCCCCCAAGGATGGCAGTCCGCGGTGGGTACGCAGTGTGCTGGGCCCCCCAGCAGGCCTCGAAAGTGGCGACAGTTTCACAGATCGCAGCCCCCCAGGGATGGCGAGGTCTAGTTTGAGTCCGCGCTGGGTACCCACTGCGCTGGGCCCCCCAGCAGGCCTCGAAAGTGGCGACAGTTTCACAGATCGCAGCCCCCCAGGGATGGCGAGGTTAGTTTGAGTCCGCGGTGGGTACCCACTGTGCTGGGCCCCCCAGCAGGCCTCGAAAGTGGCGACAGTTTCACAGATCGCAGCCCCCCAGGGATGGCGAGGTCTAATTTGAATCCGCGGTGAGGCCCACCACTGTGCTGGGCCCCCCAGCAGGCCTCGAAAGTGGCGACAGTTTCACAGATCGCAGCCCCCCAGGGATGGCGAGGTCTAATTTGAGTCCGCGGTGGGTACCCACTGTGCTGGGCCCCCCAGCAGGCTTCGAAAGTGGCGACAGTTTCACAGATCGCAGCCCCCCAGGGATGGCGAGGTCTAATTTGAGTCCGCGGTGAGTCCCCACTGTGCTGGGCCCCCCAGCAGGCCTCGAAAGTGGCGACAGTTTCACAGATCGCAGCCCCCCAGGGATGGCGAGGTCTAATTTGAGTCCGCGGTGGTACCCACTGTGCTGGGCCCCCAGCAGGCCTCGAAAGTGGCGACAGTTTCACAGATCGCAGCCCCCCAGGGATGGCGAGGTCTGATTTGAGTCCGCGGTGAGTACCCACTGTGCTGGGCCCCCCAGCAGGCCTCGAAAGTGGCGACAGTTTCACAGATCGCAGCCCCCCAGGGATGGCGAGGTTTAATTTGAGTCCGCGGTGGGTACCCACTGAGCTGGGCTCCCCAGCAGGCCTCGAAAGTGGCGACAGTTTCACAGATCGCAGCCCCCCAGGGATGGCGAGGTTTAATTTGAGTCCGCGGTGGGTACCCACTGTGCTGGGCCCCCCAGCAGGCCTCGAAAGTGGCGACAGTTTCACAAATGGCAACCCCCCAAGGATGGCAGTCCGCGGTGGGTACGCAGTGTGCTGGGCCCCCCAGCAGGCCTCGAAAGTGGCGACAGTTTCACAGATCGCAGCCCCCCAGGGATGGCGAGGTCTAATTTGAGTCCGCGGTGGGTACCCACTGCGCTGGGCCCCCCAGCAGGCCTTGAAAGTGGCGACAGTTTCACAGATCGCAGCCCCCCAGGGATGGCGAGGTCGAAGGCAGGGGGGAAGAGAGGGACGGGAGGGAAGGAAGGAAGGTTCGCGCGAGCAGTGCTCTTTTCAAAACGAGAACCCAACGCAGGAGGGTTGGGAAACATCAAATCACGACGGGAGGTGTTTGGCCATTTTCGGCCTCGGGGGGGCCTTGCCCGGGCCTCGGGGCCGTCAAAAGACGACGCAGGAGGAAGAACCGGTCCCGGGGCAGGGGTCCAAACCTCTTGGGGTCGACGTCGTGAAAAAATCACGACGTCGGAGGTTTGGGTCGGGCGTGTCCCCCTACAGTTATGCCGCTCCACATGCGAACCCTACCCCTACCCCCCACGATTTCTGAGGGGGAGGGTGGGGTTCACTTTGTTCGGGAGCTCCCGAGCGAGGTGAGCCCCACCCTCCCCCTCAGAAGTCGTGGGGGGTAGGAGTAGGGTTCGCATGTGGGCCCCGAAAGTTCTGTCGGGCGTGTCCCCCTATACAGTTATGCCGCTCCAACCTATACTGTAGCCTTGATCACCAGGAAGAATGTCGAGCGCCCCCCAAAAAAGTACCGAAACTCAAGGGTTTTCACGTGCCGGGCCCTGGGAGACACTCGCCCGACACTGTTTCGACACTCTTTCGACACTTTTCCGGGGGTCTGGACTTCCAGGGGCGCCGTCCTGCAAGACTCAGGGCGCCGCAGGTCTGGGCCCGCGTCGCGCAACAGGCGCGACGGAGGCGTGATCGGCCGTCTGCGGCCTCCGTGGGCCCTCGCCGGGTGTAGGGGCGATGAAAGAGCCAGTCGGGATGCGCATGCACCAGGCCTCCCAGACGGGGTCGGAGCAGATGGTGTCGGAGGATCGCGCCGCACCGCCGATGCATCGGCGATGCGGCTCGATGCGGAGCGCGATTATTTTCCCCGCGCCGACGCCGCCGATGCATCGCCGACGTCGCCCATGCATCGCCGATGCATCGGCGATGCATTGGCGGTGCGGCGCGATCCTTCGAAATCCAGCTGCTCGGACCCCATCTATGGGAGGCCTCCACATGCGGCCCCGGGGGAGGGGCGCCAGAAAAGCCCAGGCGGGGCCCGAGAGGTCCTGGCGTCGCCTGGCTTTCCCACGCTGGGCCAGGCGTGGCCGCCCCTGCGGCGCGAACACGAAAGTGGCCGGCACGCCTGGCGAGGCGCTCTGTTTACATTTCGGGGGTCGATCGTCCTCCTATACTCTGACACGTCGAGTAGCGAGTTGGCCGTTTTCGGTTCGCGAGGGGGCGTCGCGGCCGTCACGTTTGCGGGTACGGGTCCGTCGGCTTCGGTCTTAGGCCGTTTTCAGTGAAGGGTGGTTTACTAAAGGGAGGTTTGTCCACCGCCGGATATTATCGTTGTCCGGTCCCTTCTCCTGCTCCGCCTCCAAACGTATGTTCGCCGAAGTTCACCAGCTGGGGTACCAGTTCGAAAGTACAGAATGAGATGTCGAGGACGATGGGTAGGCTAGGTCAATTTTAGCATCGGCATATCTTCCAGGACTTGTCTTGGACGTTTCAGCAAGGCTGCCCAGAGCTCCAACGACATGCCTGTTCAGGCTGGGAGGTGTTCCTCGGCTTCGCCCCCTCGGGCCCGCCGTCGGGCCCGCGTGCGCCACCAGACATGGGTCCAGGACGCAGAGCCACTCCGGGGGAGTGGCTCGGGGCTGAAAGCCACGCGTCGTCGTACGTCAGGGTGGTCGCCGTCGGCCTCTCCTCCCAGATATGTGTGACGGGATGCCATTGTTCAAACCCGATTCTGTCTTCCCTCCGTGGCTGTTCGTCGGGCACTGGGGTCATCAAACACTTTTTTGATCCGCGGGTCGAGAGCACACCTCTTCCGGTCGAAGCTAAGCGGGCCGCGCACAGCTTGAATTAGCGAGAGGGGCGACTGGGGTCATCAAACACTGACCCAGGGGGAAAACCGTCCCCTGGGAAGAGGCCTGGACACCTGCAGGGTAAAGATCGCATGGTCGGATGCCTGAGTCTGCCTTCCCAGCACCTGCCTCCTCACACTCTGCCGTCGCTGACCCGCCTTCCCGTCGGCTGAGACAGTACCTTCTCGCACGTCTGCTGCCTCCCCTGTGTCTCCTCCCCCACTCTGTCTGCCTCTGGCCTACGGCGGCTCGCACGGTGCAGGCTTTCAAGGTTGAGCTCCGCAAGTGGCCCAGAATCGCTCGACATCGAACGTTCCGAGCTATCGGAAAGTCGTGGTCGTCCAAGGTTGGACGATCCACGCGGTGTCAGAGGCCAACAATGCACAAGGCGTCACAGCACGAACCTGCCGTGGAGGTCCAGTTCAGACAACGACGGCTCTCCCGCGCATGGCCCAAGTCCGATCAAAGTCAGTCCCCGGACCCCTCCGGGGGTCCATCCCGTCCTGGCCCGTGTCCCGAGGCCGGTCCAGCCGTGGCGGCGCCCAGCCCGCGAGAGCTCTGAGCAGGATCCATGCCAGGGAGGGCCGCTGCCGTCTCGCTGGGCCCCTCTCCGACGTACGCACCCCGTCGCTCGTTGATAGGTCACCGCCTGCGCCCGCCAGGAACACGCGGACCCCTCGCCTCGCCGCGCGGCCGCCCCGCCGACGGCGAGCCAGACGCCGGCGCGGGCCTCCGACGCCTCCGCGGCCGCGGGAGGGGGCCCCGCGCACGCGGGCGACGAGAGCGAGGCCAGCACCCCTCGCCGCCGCACCCTCGAGCGGCTGAGGGCCGCGAGGGCCGCGGAGCCGGCGTCCCCGGGCGCCTCCTCCGCGGCGTGCCAGTCCCCCACCCAGCGCGAGGCTGCGTCGTCGCGCCGCTCCTCTGCGGCGTCGCAGCTGCCGGGCGGGGCCGCGGGGCGCGACGAGGCCTCGCCGCGCCGCACCAGCGCGCCGCAACCGCCGAGCCCCCGGGCGGCAGGGCACGCGGCCACCCCGCCCCGCCGCGACACCGCAGGCCGCCCACTGGCGGCGGGGCGCGAGGCGACCCCAACGCGCCGCGCCCGCACACCGCAGCCAGCGCCAGCCCCACCGCCCCGCGCCAACGGGCTGCAGCAAGCGAGCCCGCAGCAGCCAGCGAGCCCACAGGCAGCGCGGCGCGCGGCGACCCCGCCGCCTCGCACCGAGACGCCGCCGCCGGCAGCTGCGCGCGCGGCGACCCCGCCCCGCCGCGCCGCCACGCCGCCGCTGGCGAGCCCCCTGGCGGTGGGGCGCGCGGCGACCCCGCCGCGCGCGCCAACACGCCGCCAGGGGCGAGCCCGCAGGCGGCGGGGCGGTCGGCGACCCCGCCGCGTCGCGCCGGAGCGAGCCCGCGAGCGGCGGGGCGCGCGGAGGCCCTGCCGCCCCGCGACGCCACGCCGCCGCCGGCGAGCGCCCAGGCGGTGGGGCGCGCGGCGACCCCGCCGCCGCGCGCCAACACGCCCCAGGGGGCGAGCCCGCAGGCGGCGGGGCGCGCGGCGACCCCGCCGCCGCGCGCCAACACGCCCCAGGGGGCGAGCCCGCAGGCGGCGGGGCGCGCGGCGACCCCGCCGCGTCGCACCAACACGCCGCCGCCAGCAAGTCCTCAGGCGGCGAAGCGTGCGTTGACCCCGCCGCGCGCCACTGGCAGAGTGTGGGGCGGTCGCGCCGCCGCTGCGCCGCGCTCGCCTGCCGAAGTCGAGCAGGACTCGGTGCTCCGCCGATCCGAGCCCGACGCGGAGAGGGAGAACGAGGCCGAGGAGGAGCAGGAGGAGTAGGAGGAGGAGGACCGCACGAGGAGCATGATATTGACAAGATCCGAGGGATGTTGCCACCTCGAATAATAATACATGCATAACTAAATGAAAATACTATAGTAGTAATAATGATATTAATAAAGGTACGAATAATCCTAATGATAGTACTGATAATAATACTGTAACCATCTAAATCATATTAAAAAGAGTGATAATGATACTAATCGTACTCAGAATAGTAAGAATAATACATATTATAAGAAGAATACTAAGAAAATAATAACAAGACGGTCTGCAACCACGTCGTAGCTGTTTGAGCCGCGGCCGGTCCCAGCTGCTCGTGTTTGGCATCCCCGGCCGTCCCAGAGAGGCCACCCGGTGGCTCCTGCAGGCCCGCGGCCCCTCCGCAGAGGCCCCCAGAGGGCCCTTGGAGGAAGGGCCAGAGCATGGCAGGCAACGCCAGACTTCTTCGATCCCCGATCCTCCTTCCTCCTCCTCCTCCTCCTCCTCCTCCTCCTCCTCCTCCTCCTCAACCTCGACCCCCGAGAAAACCCTCTTCTCAAGAGCACATGGCCCAGACCCCCTCGAGCAATGAAAACATCATCACGGGCGGTTTTTCCTGATTTTCGGCCTCCGGGGGCCCTCACCGGGCCTCGGGAGCGTCAAACAACGACTCAGGATGCAAAGCCGGTCATGGGGAAAGGGTCGGGACCTCTGGGGGTCGACGTAACGAAAAAAATTATCCCGGCAAAGCAACCTAACAGCGATGTGTAGAAGCATATATGGAAACATTCCCCTTAAGATCCAGATGAGAATCCAGTTGTAGAATTCTCCTGTTCTCGCAGTCGCAGTCGCATTCGCGATGACAGTCGCAGTGGCAACGGCAGTCACAGTCACAGCCTCAGCCTCAGCCTGCCTCAGTATCAGCCTGCCTCAGCCTCAGCCTCAGCCTGCCTCAGCCTCAGCCTCAGCCTGCTTCAGCCTCAGCCTCAGCCTGCCTTCAGCCTCGGCCTCAGCCTCAGCCTGCCTCAGCCTCAGCCTGCATCAGCCTCAGCCTCAGCCTCAGCCTCAGCCTCAGCCTGCCTCCGCATCAGCCTGCCTCAGCCTCAGCCTCAGCCTGCCTCAGCCTCAGCCTCAGCCTGCCTCAGCCTCAGCCTCAACCTTTTCCTCAGCATCAGCCTGCCTCAGCCTCAGCATCAGCCTGCCTCGGCCTCAGCCTCAGCCTGCTTCAGCCTCAGCCTCAGTCTGCCTTCAGCCTCGGCCTCAGCCTCAGCCAGCCTCAGCCTCAGCCTGCATCAGCCTCAGCCTCAGCCTCAGCCTGCCTCAGCTCAGCCTGCCTCAGCGTCTGCCTCAGCCTGCCTCAGCCTCAGCCACAGCCCAGCCTCAGCCTCAGCCTCAGCCTCAGCCTCAGCCTCAGCCTCAGCCTGCCTCAGCCTCAGCCTGCAGCCTCAGCCTCAGCCTGCCTCAGCCTCAGCCACAGCCTGCCTCAGCCTCAGCCTCAGCCTGCCTCAGCGTCTGCCTCAGCCTGCCTCATCCTCAGCCTCAGCCTCAGCCTCAGCCTCAGCCTCAGCCTGCCTCAGCCTGCCTCAGCCTGCCTCAGCCTCAGCCTGCCTCAGCCTCAGCCTGCCTCAGCCTCAGCCTCAGTCTGCCTCAGTATCAGCTTGCCTAAGCCTCAGCCTCAGCCTGCCTCAGCCTCAGCCTCAGCCTGCTTCAGCTTCAGCCTCAACCTTAGCCTCAGCCTCAACCTTTTCCTCAGCCTCAGCCTCAGCCTGCATCAGCCTCAGCCTCAGCCTCAGCCTGCCTCAGCATCAGCCTCAGCCTCAGCCTCAGCCTCAGCCTCAGCCTCAGCCTCAGCCTCAGCCTCAGCCTCAGCCTCAGCCTCCTGCCTCAGCCTCAGCCTCAGCCTCAGCCTCAGCCTCAGCCTCAGCCTCAGCCTCCTGGCTACGGGCATTCCATGTGGCCCGGGAATGGAGTTCTGGGAAGCGAAGAGCACGAAGTGGCCTACACGGGCATTCAAAATGTGGCCCGGGAATGGAGTTCTGGGAACTCGAAGAGCACGAAGTGGCCTACAGTTGGCTCCGGGCATTCAAAATGTGGCCCGGGAATGGAGTTCTGGGACTCGAAGAGCACGAAGTGGCCTACAGTTGGCTCCGGGCATTCAAAATGTGGCCCGGGAATGGAGTTCTGGGAAGTCGAAGAGCACGAAGTGGCCTACAGTTGGCTCCGGGCATTCAGAATGTGGCCCGGGAATGGAGTTCTGGGAGGTCGAAGAGCACGAAGTGTGTGACTGTTGGCTTAAAACGACTTCTGCGGCACCCTTCCGGCACCCGCCCAGACCCCCCTGTGGAGTCATCTGCTGCTCTCTTTTGGCCATTAACCGGCAAAAGCAACCTAACAGCGATGTGTAGAAGCATATATGGAAACATTCCCCTTAAGATCCAGATGAGAATCCAGTTGTAGAATTCTCCTGTTCTCGCAGTCGCAGTCGCATTCGCGATGACAGTCGCAGTGGCAACGGCAGTCACAGTCACAGCCTCAGCCTCAGCCTGCCTCAGTATCAGCCTGCCTCAGCCTCAGCCTCAGCCTGCCTCAGCCTCAGCCTCAGCCTGCTTCAGCCTCAGCCTCAGCCACAGCCTGCCTTCAGCCTCGGCCTCAGCCTCAGCCTGCCTCAGCCTCAGCCTGCATCAGCCTCAGCCTCAGCCTCAGCCTCAGCCTGCCTCCGCATCAGCCTGCCTCAGCCTCAGCCTCAGCCTGCCTCAGCCTCAGCCTCAGCCTGCCTCAGCCTCAGCCTCAACCTTTTCCTCAGCATCAGCCTGCCTCAGCCTCAGCATCAGCCTGCCTCGGCCTCAGCCTCAGCCTGCTTCAGCCTCAGCCTCAGTCTGCCTTCAGCCTCGGCCTCAGCCTCAGCCAGCCTCAGCCTCAGCCTGCATCAACCTCAGCCTCAGCCTCAGCCTGCCTCAGCCTCAGCCTGCCTCAGCGTCTGCCTCAGCCTGCCTCAGCCTCAGCCACAGCCACAGCCATCAGCCTCAGCCTCAGCCTCAGCCTCAGCCTGCCTCAGCCTCAGCCTGCATCAGCCTCAGCCTCAGCCTGCCTCAGCCTCAGCCTCAGCCACAGCCTGCCTCAGCCTCAGCCTCAGCCTGCCTCAGCGTTGCCTCAGCCTGCCTCATCCTCAGCCTCAGCCTCAGCCTCAGCCTCAGCCTGCCTCAGCCTCAGCCTGCCTCAGCCTCAGCCTGCCTCAGCCTCAGCCTGCCTCAGCCTCAGCCTCAGTCTGCCTCAGTATCAGCTTGCCTAAGCCTCAGCCTCAGCCTGCCTCAGCCTCAGCCTCAGCCTGCTTCAGCTTCAGCCTCAACCTTAGCCTCAGCCTCAACCTTTTCCTCAGCCTCAGCCTCAGCCTGCATCAGCCTCAGCCTCAGCCTCAGCCTGCCTCAGCATCAGCCTGCCTCAGCGTCTGCCTCAGCCTGCCTCAGCCTCAGCCTCAGCCTCAACCTCAGCCTCAGCCTCAGCCTGCCTCAGCCTCAGCCTGCCTCAGCCTCAGCCTCAGCCTGCCTCAGCAGCAGCCTGCCTCAGCCTCAGTTGGCTACGGGCATTCAAAATGTGGCCCGGGAATGGAGTTCTGGGAACTCGAAGAGCACGAAGTGGCCTACAGTTGGCTCCGGGCATTCAAAATGTGGCCCGGGAATGGAGTTCTGGGAACTCGAAGACCACGAAGTGGCCTACAGTTGGCTCCGGGCATTCAAAATGTGGCCCGGGAATGGAGTTCTGGGAACTCGAAGACCACGAAGTGGCCTACAGTTGGCTCCGGGCATTCAAAATGTGGCCCGGGAATGGAGTTCTGGGAAGTCGAAGAGCACGAAGTGGCCTACAGTTGGCTCCGGGCATTCAAAATGTGGCCCGGGAATGGAGTTCTGGAACTCGAAGAGCACGAAGTGGCCTACAGTTGGCTCCGGGCATTCAAAATGTGGCCCGGGAATGGAGTTCTGGGGACTCGAAGACCACGAAGTGGCCTACAGTTGGCTCCGGGCATTCAAAATGTGGCCCGGGAATGGAGTTCTGGGAAGTCGAAGAGCACGAAGTGGCCTACAGTTGGCTCCGGGCATTCAGAATGTGGCCCGGGAATGGAGTTCTGGGAGGTCGAAGAGCACGAAGTGTGTGACTGTTGGCTTAAAACGACTTCTGCGGCACCCTGTCCGGCACCCGCCCAGACCCCCTTGTGGAGTCATCTGCTGCTCTCTTTTTAGCCCATTAGAAACCTATCAGTCTTCGCTGTTAGGTAACATTACGTCGGGGGTTTGGGGAGGGAACTCTGAGTCTGACCCGGCGAGCCTTGATGAGTTTCGCAAGGTTGCGGGCTAGATCACGCGAGTCGCTTCTCAACAGGCGCGCTTTGTCGCAGCGACGGGCAGGTACAGTCGGCCCTGATTAGTAGGTCGACCCTCCCAATTCAAGAGTACCCTTGTGTCCTGTATCTCGCGAACCATGCCTCCTACATTCCTGTGGCAATGTGGCCCTTGGAAGGGTCTTGTGTCACCTCGCGCGCCTTGTCCAATCGAGTCCGACTGTACAAGATTTACAGTTGCGATGACCACGGACTCCACGCCATGCCCCACTCGGCAGGGGCGGGCTCCCTAGCGGAGCGGGCACCACTCGGGCTTTCGCTTCGCTGCGCCTCGACCCTTCACACGGAGGAGCTCCACTCACCACGCAGAGAGCACTCTGCGGGCCCCCCGCTCCGAGGACGACGCCCGCCGGGGGACCGCCGCTGCGCAGGCCAAGCGGACCCTGCCGGGCGAGGCGCGCCGCGACCGCCGCCGCCGCCCAGCGGCGCTGGTCGTCGGGCGCCCCCGCGTGCTTTACGGGGGCGAGGTTCTGAGCCTCCTAGATGGGGTCGAAGGCTCGCGCCCTATCGCCGATGCATGGGCAGTGCCTCTCGATGTGGAGCCCGATGCTCTTCGCACCGGCGTCGCCAAGGCACCGCGGACGTCGCCGAAGCATCGCCGATGCATCGACGATGCCTCAGCAATGCATTGGCGATGCGGCGCGATCTCCGCCCCCACAGTGGCGCCCACTGGACTCGTCCTTGAAGGCCTGCGCGGCGGAGGTCTACGGTCTTGGCCCGGCCTCGCCTGGAGCGACGGGACTTGCCGTTCTCCTCCGCCCGCCTCATTGCCGCAGCCGCCGCCTCCCTTGTGGCCTCCGCCCCCGCCTCCCCGTTCAGGTCCTCCTGTTGCCCTGTGCGAACTCAAGAGGTGGCGGCCGAGATGCTGGAAGAAGGACCGTTGTGGTTTGAGGAGGGGCGCTGGCTTTCGGGCGTTTCCTGCGATCTAGGCTTAAAGTCGGGCCTGTCCCTCTACAGGGGGAACATTCAAAAATAGTAAAGAATGGTCGGGGGACTATTTTTTGAGCATTTCTTAACCATTTTGGAGTATTTTTGGGGTATTTTGAATTTTTCGTCGAAAATCTCCTTGTGTGGGGGGCACGCCCGACTTAAAGCTAGGCCGGGGCACCTGCCCGTGGCCGAGGCTCGAGGTGTCGGCGGAGGCCCCTCCGTTCCTGTACTCCGCGTCCCGCACGGTGTCGCGATGATGGTACGGCTGGGCGTGTCGCGCCGCCGGCTTTGGCCCAGCACGCGTCGGCGCGACACGCGAGCCACGCTCCAGTTCAAGCAGTGGCGAAGCGTCCTGGCTCGCCTATAGCCCCACCAAACAATGTTCTAAGAACCTGTTGCGGTTTCCACGAAATGTTCTCAGAACATTTCTGGCGGAGCCTGTGTTGTTTTATCACATCGGGCTCATGTTCTAAGATCATTATTTCTGTTCTTAGAACATGTTTGGGGTTCTGAGAACATTTCGTGGTAGAACTAAAGGAATGCCGGGACGGTCGGTCCCTGCTCAAGTACGGCTGTGCGTGTCGCGCCGCCGGTTTTGGCCCAGCACGCTTCGTCGCGACACGCGAGCCACGCGCCAGTCCCCAGGCAGCGACGCTCCGAGTCTTGCCCGTGGCCGAGGCTCGAGGTGGCGGCGGAGTTCCCTCCGTTCTTGTACTCCGCGCCCCGCGCGGTGTCGCGACGATCGTACGGTGCTGTGCGTGTCGCGCCGCCGGTGGTGGCCAAGCACGCGTCGGCGCGACACGCGAGCCACGCTCCAGTTCAAGCAGCGGCGAAGCGTCCTGGCTCGCCTATAGCCCTACCAAACAATGTTCTAAGAACCTGTTATGGTTTCCACGAGCTGTTCTTAGAGCAATGTTTTTGTTCTAGAACCTGTTCTGGCGGAGTCTGTCTTGTTTTATCACATCGGGCTTATGTTCTAAGAGTATGGTTTCTGTTCTTAGAACCTTTGTGGGGTTCTTAGGACATGTTCGTGCTTCTCCTCCTCCTCCTCCTCCTCCTCCTCCTCCTCCTCCTCCTCCTCCATTGGGGTTCTTAGAACTTGTTTGGGGGTCTTAGAACACGTTTGGGGTTCTTTGGACATGTTTATTCTAAGAACATCTCGTGGTAGGTCTTAGCACGTTGTTGTGCTCAAGGCACGCGAGCCACGCCCCCGGTCCCCGGGCAGCGGCGCCGCGAGCCTCGCCCTGCCTCCCGCCAGGGCGGCGCGGAGAGCGACACGCTGTCGGCCCTTGCTCGGCGCAGCGGGTCGCAGAAGGTGCCGCCGCCGCGGCACGCCGAGCATCAGCTCCCCACCGCACGCAGCGCCGCCATTCAGAACAGGAAAAAACACATAAGCACAAAGGGTTTTACTGGTTTTGCGCTGGAGGGGGGCGTGGGTGAGAGGGTGCCTGGCACGGGTGCGGGGATCGGGGTGGCGCCGGTGCTGGGAGTGGACGGTTGGCGCCGCCATGTGCGTTTAGGTGGCCGCATTTAGTGGTCGTGGCCATGTGCTCTGGAGCTCCTGCAGCGCACCCCGAGCCAAGCGAAGCATGGCTTCTCGTCCCGTGCACAGCGCCCCCAAAGGCAGTCGAGGGCCGGTGATCGAGGAGGGTCCGGTTCCGAGGATCGAAGTCTTGAGGTGATGTCGGGCGCTGCTGCGAAAGGCCCCCGATCGGCTCCCCGTCGCCACGGCTGGATGCCATCCGAACTCCTACTCGAAAGTCCCGCCAGCAGAGGTCGGGGGGGGGGCCGAGGTTTGAGGGATGGCTCGGGCCCCCGTGCCGGTTTGCTGCTCGAGGCCGCGAGGGCCTTGGCAGCTGTCGGACCTGCACGGGCCCCGACGCCGCCAGGGAGCACGCCTCGGGCTGAAGGCCGCTGCCTCCTCCTCCTCCTCCTCCTCCTCCTCCTCCTCCTCCTCCCTCCTCCCTCCTCCTCCTCCTCCTCCTCCTCCTCCCTCCTCCTCCTCCTCCTCCTCCTCCTCCTCCTCCCTCCTCCTCCTCCTCCTCCTCCTCCTCCTCCTCCTCCTCCTGCTCCTCCCCTCCTCCTTTTCTTTCCTCCTCTCCTCCTCCTCCAACCCCCCCCGACAGCACGTGCCCAGCCCCCAAGAGGGGGGGGGGGCGATTATTGCCCCATCCAGAGCGCGCGAGAAGATTACGCGCGCATGTCCGCGCGGTCGATCCCTTGCTGTTCCGTCGCTCGCGGGAGGAGGAGGAGGAGGAGGAGGAGGAGGAGGAGGAGGAGGAGGATGAGGAGGAGGAGGAGGGAGGAGGAGGAGGAGGAGGGAGGAGGAGGAGAGGAGGAGGAGGAGGAGGAGGAGGAGGGGGGGGGGGATGAGCAAGCTCCGTCGGAAGGTCAGTCGCCCACCCCTTGGTAGATACACCCCATCCGGAGCAGGGCTCCCCGCGCGACGTGGCGCGCCGGCGCCCTCCTCTCCGCGCGGATGGGTGCCCGCGGGCGGCCCCGCGGGCGGCGCGGCGGGAGGCTTCCGCGCGTTCTCGCGTGAGGCCCGCTCCTCGCGCCCAGCAGCCAATTAGGCTTGCCCGTCGGCCCGGACACCCTGTTCGCCGCCTGCGCTCTTCGCTCGCGGCCGCAACCAACAAAGTAAGGCCCGCTCCGGCGGCGGCGTCGGCGTCGGCGTCGGCGTCGGCGGCGTCGTCGGCGTCGTCGGCGCCGTCGTCGGCGTCGGCGTCGTCGTCGTCGGCGTCGGCGACGGCGTCGGCGTCGGCGTCGTCAGCGCCGTCGGCGTCGTCGTCGGCGTCGTCGGCGGCGTCGGCGACGGCGTCGGCGTCGTGGGCGCTCCCTTTTTGGGAGCGGCGGCCTCCCGGCCCAGCTCGCCCTGGCCTCGGCGGCGCCACGCAGCGCCGCGCCCGGCGCCCGGCGCCCGTTCGCGTGAGGGGTGCGCAGGTCCTGGGGAGCCGCCGAGGTTTTCCAGGACCTTCGGCGTGCAGAGGCTTGAGCCCACCGGCCGAGGCACGTGCCGCGACGACTGCTCATTGTGGTGATGATGCGACTGGTGATGATGTTGCTGCTGCTGATTGTGATGGTGATGATGATGATGATGATGATGATGAGGATGAGGAAGGTGAGGATGATGATCATGATGGTGATGATGGTGATGCTGGTGATGATGGTGATGATGGTGATGATGGTGATGATGGTGGTGATGGTGATGGTGATGATGATGGTGGGAATGATGGTGATGATGGTGATGATGATGCTGGTGATTGTGATGGTGATGGTGATGATGATGCGGATGCTGATGATAATGAGGACGATGATGATGATGATGATGGGAATGGTGTTAACGCTGATGATGATGATGGTGGTGGTGGTGATGATGGATATGATGCTGACGCTGATGATGATGATGATGATGATGCTCATGATGATGATGCTGATGATGATTCTGAGGTATGGTGGCGTGCGTGCCGAAGGACAATAAACGTCTACGTGGGCACAGGCGCGGAGCCGACCACGCTGGTGCGAACCAACATCTTGGATCTCGCAATGCACTGCAGCGAGTGTTGCTGCACCCCACCGCGTGCCGCAGCATCTGCGAGTGAGACAGGAGCGACCTGTCCGAGGCACCACAGGCCCTGAGGAACCGAAGTGATGATGGCCCATGAACGCCATCGCCCACATGTGGAAACCGCCGCGATGGAACCACCGCCTGAGGGAGCTGCCGTTCCCCCGATTGGTCGAGCGCCTCTTGGACGTCGTACAGTTCGTTCATGGTCGTTTTGCGCTTCGCCAGCCCAAGATTCGCCGCGCGTGGGAGCCGCCTGCGTAGGAGCCTCCGCGCGGAAGCCGCCGCCGAAGGAACCGCCCTTGGGTGCGTAGGAGTCGCCTGCGTGGGAGCCGGAGGAACCGCCTGTGGAGGAACCGCCGCCGCGGGAGTTGCTTTGGGAACCGCCGCGGGCGCCGCCGCTGTGGGAGCCGCCGCCGTGGGAGCCGCCGCCGCGGGAGTCGCCTGAGCGGGAACCGCCGCCGTAGGAACCGCCCCCGAGGGAGCCGCCGCCGTGGGAACCGCCTCCGTGGGAGTCGCCGCCATGACAGCCGCTGTGGGAGCCGCCGCCTCGGGAACCGTTTCCGCGGGAGCTGTTGCCGTGAGAACCGCCGTGGGAACCGTAGTCGCGGGAACCGTGAGAGGCGGTGCCGTGTGATGCGCGTCCATGGGGGCCGCCGCCGTGGGAGCTGCCGCTGTGGGAATCGTATCCGCGTGGACGCCGCCGTCGTGGGAGCCGCAGCCGTGGGAGCTGCCCCCACGCCAGCCGCTGGGGACCCGCTCCGAGGAGTCGCCGTTGTGGGAACCGCCGCCGTGGGAGCCGTGGGAACCGCCACCATGGGAGCCACCCCCCGTGGGAGCCTCCGTGGGGCCGCCGCCGCGGGAACCGCTTCCGTAGGAGCCGCCGCTGCGGGAACCGCCTTCGTGGGAACCGCCGCCGTGGGAGCAGCTTCCGGCGGAGCGCCGTCGCGTTTCCGTTGGAATCGCCGCCGTGGGAGCCGCCGCGCAGGCCGCCCCATTGGTAGCCGCAGTTGTGGGCGCCGCCGCCTTGGGAGCCGCCGTGGAAGCCGCGTCCGTTGGCGGCGCCGCCGTGGGAGCCGCGTGCGTGGAGCTGCCTGAGTGGGAGCCGCTGCCGCGGGAGCCGCCGCCTGAAGTGGGCCGCCCAGCGCCGCAGGCAGGAGCCGCCACGAGCGGGGCCGAATCTGAACACCACGTACAAGCCGAAGGGGAAGATGACGTAGTGGCACCACATGGATACCACGAGCCCATGGAGTGCTCGGCGCCGATGCCGCCAGCGCACGGGGGACACGTGGAGTGCCGAGGGGGACATGCAGGTGAACGTGAGCGGGAATCGCTGCACCGCAATCGCCAGGAATATGATGATGACCATGTGCAGGACGATGATATTTACGGTCGCGTAGGTGCCGAAGGACGATCAACGTCTACGTGTGCACAGGCGGGGGGCCGACCACGCTGGCGTGCACCATCAACATGGACTTCGCCGCTAACATCACTGAGGCGAGTGCTGCTGCACCCCATTGCGTGCCGCAGCACCTGCGAGTGAGGCATGAGGCGACCTGCCCCAGGCACTACAGGCCCTGAGAAATCGACGCGATGGTGACGATGATCATGCTGATGATCACGATGGCGGCGATGATGATTGTGCTGATAAGGTCGCCGTGACGATGATGATGACGAGGAAGATGAAGGTGACGATGGTGATGATGATGCTGATGATGTTCATCACGGCTGCGATGATGGCGGTGATGGTAGTCACGGTGACGACGACAACAACGACGACGATGACGATGATGATGGTGATGGTGATGTTGTTGGTGATTGTGATGGTGATGGTGATGGGTGACGATGGCGACGTCGCCGCCGTCAACTGTCATCCGTCGTCCGTCGTCCGCCATCTGTCGTCAGTCGTCCGTCGTCCGTTGTCCGCCGTCGTCGCCTCTGCCGCCGTTGTCGTTTTTCGTCCGCCGCTCGTCGCCGCTAGCGTTTCCGCCGCCGTCGTCAGCCGCCGCCGTCTCTGCCGCCGTCGTCATCCGTCGTCGTCGTCGTCATCGTCGTCGTCATCATCGTCAGCGGTCTTTCGTCGTAAGCGCCTTTCGTTGTTCAATGATCGGGGGTCGATGAGCGTTTTGTTCTTGTTCAAGGGGGGCCTCTTGCATCATCCTCGTCCCCTCCCCCGCGTCCCGAGATCCTGACGTTCCCAGAGTGGGGCCCCCAGCCCCGTTCGACCCCACCCTGAAGCGCGCAGCTTTTCATCCATCGCTGTTTTGATTGCCTTTTTCAGGCCCAAGCCGACCAGAGGCTGGCCCGAAGCGAGACCCCAGACATGGCCGCCCACGATCCGATTCGATGCCGTTCGATTCGCCGGCTGGGGCCGCGATTCCCATTCGATTCGCGTTCGTCCTCACCGGTGGCATGGGCCGGGGCCAGCCAGAGCCCAGCGCGGCGATCCGATGATTTCGATTCGAATCGGGACGAGTCGTTGGTGCTCCGAGCCGGTCCCGATCCGGCACGACTTCGTGAGCCGATTTAGCTCAGGCCTGCCAGAGGCCCGAAAGTGACGAGAGGTTTGCCGTCGCGGCTCCCTCGCGGCGAAGGAGGAGGAGGAGGAGGAGGAGGAGGAGGAGGAGGAGGAGGAGGAGGGAGGAGGAGGAGGAGGAGGAGGAGGAGGAGGAGGAGGAGGAGGAGGAGAGGAGGAGGAGGAGGAGGAGGAGGAGGAGGAGGAGGAGGAGGAGAGGAGGAGGAGGAGGGAGGAGGAGGGAGGAGGAGGGAGGAGGAGGAGGCCTCGCGGCGCAGGCCGGGTCCGTCTGCGCTGCGCGTCGCGCTCGCGCGCGGAGCGAGCGCAGTGCGGCGTTTCCGCGGAGGTTCCCGAGCCGGAGCCGCCGCCGGGCCGCGGCGCGGGCGCGCCGGGGGTGAGAACAACCAACATGCGTACAGACGTTATGTTTCGGAGCTCCGCGCGGACCGCCGAGCAGTTGGTCCCCTCCTCCTCTCCTCCTCCTCCGCCTCCTCCTCCTCGTCCTCCTCCTCCTCCTCCTCCTCCTCTCTCTCCTCCTCCTCCTCCTCCTTTTCTTTCTCCTCTCCTCCTCTCTCCCCTCCTCCCCCCTCCCTTTCTTTCTCCTCCTCCTCCTCCTCCTCCTCCTCCTCCTCCTCCTCCTCCTCCTCCTCCTCCTCCTCCTCCTCCTCCTCCCCCTCGTCCTCCTCCTCCTCCTGCTCCTCCTGCTCCTCCTCCTCCATGCTTGCGCAGGTCCTGTCCCTCTAGCTACAGATGCGGTCCTGAGCGTCGCGCCGCCTTCGCCGATGCATCGGCGCAGGGGGCGGAGGAGCTCGAGGACCCGCGTGGGCGTCGCGAGGGGGGCGGAGTCGACTGCGCGGGCCTTCGCGCGCAAGCATCCCGCGCAAGGCCCAGCGCGAGCGCCCTCGTTTCCGCGCGGCGCGCCGCGCGGGGGGCGTAAGGCCGCTGTGCCATCTCGCGTGGGAGCGTTGTCCTCCCGTCGCTCACGCCGTCGAACAGAGAACGGTGGGGGGGGCATTGGTTGTCAAGGAATGCGACCAGGATGCTCCAGGCCTGGGAGGATCCCTTATCTGATGAGGGCGGCGGTGATATCCATGACCAAGCCTCGATTGGAGTTCCTCCGGCCTCCAGACCCTGGCGTCCTTATCTAAGGGTTTCTTATCCAGTGCCCCCACCGTAACTGAATCGAGCCGCGGGATGTCAGGGGACCCCGCTCGCCCCACTGCCCATGAGGGGGCATTGGATGTTCAGGCGGTTTTCTTGCAGTTTCCCCTTGCAGCGGAGGCTCTTGCAGCTTCCGACCCTTGTTGGACCCCTGGATGGAACAGAGGTGGCCCAAAGAGCCCAGAAACCTCGATCCTCCAACCTGGGCCTCTCTGAATTAATTATCTCCAAAAATCAACGACGCCCGACCCGCCCCGAGGAGGACGCCATCCACATCGACATATATCGACATTACTTTTTTTCTCATTATCTTCCTCCACCTCTTCGTCTTCCTCCGTCTCTGGGAGACGACGATAGGAACGAATAGCCCAGGTGCGGGCATTACACAAGGCATGGCCCATCCGCGCTCCTGGACACATGTATTGCCCTTCCCTGGGCTATTCGCCCCCATCGTCGCCCCTGAGTCTCCACCTGTCATTCCGCCTCATCCGCCAAATATCCTTGCCTCCTGCCCTCATCGTCGTGCATCATGCACCGTGCACCTCCTCCTTCACCAGGTCTCGCCAGACAGCCCACGATGTGCTTTGTTCAGCCCCGTGGGCCCAGGGGTCTCGAGCCATGCCCCGGGGGGCGGGTTTTCAGCCCTGGCAGGTTTTAATGTCGGGGGCGGACAGAACCCCCAACAGTGACACGTCGATTAGTGAATTGTCCGTTTTGAGTTCTCGAGATGGCGCCGTGGCCGTTATTTTCCAGGCTGGCGCCCGCCTAGTTTGGGCCTCAGGTCGTTTTCACTAAACCACGTTTTACTAAAGGGGGTTCTGTCCATCCCCGATAATGTCCCCGGATCCAGGTAGAAGGGCTGCCAGAGACCGAGCATGCAAAACGCCGGCATGGATGAACAGTCAACCCGCCCGAAGTCCGGAGGCCCTCCTCGAGGGGAACAAAAAGTGGCATAATCATAAAAACTCGGAGGTCCGCGCGGATTTCTCGGATCGGCGCTGGACTCTCCTCGCTGGCGCGCGGAGCGCGCCAGGGGCGGCGCCCGAGGCGCCGCCGGGGGGGCCCCAGCGCCGATCCGAGAAATCCGCGCGGGCCTCCGAGGTCTTTTATGTTTATCCTATTTTTTGTTCCCCCACTCCTTCTCCTGCTCTTCCTCTGCCTCGTGACAGCGCGCTCCCCAGCTTGCGGAGCCGCCCTCAAATCACGATCGCTCGCAGACTGCATGCTCTCGAAGCCCAGGCAGAGTCATGCGCGTGCGCGCGCTCCCGAAGCCCACGCGAACTCATACACGCGTGCGCGCGCTCCTTCCGTCCCTGGTCGCCGCCTTTGCACGGTCCCGAGGCTCGACGCCAGCCTCCAGGTGCCGAAGACGACGACTATGATTGGCCGCCTCGAGTTTTTCGAGGCGCCTCGTGTCCGCCCGCCCCTGAGAAAAAAAGGGCCCCTCGTGGCGGACCCCGCCGTGGCGACGAGGAGCCCTCCAGAGGGCCCCCCGGCGAGCCAGAAGCGCCCCAGGGCCTCGATTTCTTGCACCGCGCCCTCAGAAAGCCACCGCACTGCTGGCGAGCCGCGCTGCTGTCGCCTTTGTCAGGAGGAAAACAAACACACAGACACAATTAATCTTCGATCCCTAAGAAAATATGGGAAAATATGGAAAGTGGGGGGGAAGACAAAAACCAAGAAAATGTCTGAAAATATGGGGAATCTGTTTTATTTGTGTGCATTTATTTGCGTGTCCCAGGGCCCCTTCACTTTGGCCCGACGCAGGCCCGCGCTCCGCGGAGTGGCCTGACGTTGCCTGCCTTCCCGGTGCCCCGAAGGCTGATGGGGCGCGCCCACCCTGCCTAGTCGAGGAGCGGATGGCCCTGTGTCTGGCTCTCGAGGGGCGGCGCTGCGTTCGAGATGTCTGCGCGGGCCTGCGCCCGCTGGGGTTGGTCCCGGGTCATCGTCGCTGCAGGGTGTTTTTCGGGGGCGGAAAAGAAAGGGGTAATGACTAGGGGGTGTGGATATCATGGCGGGGGCCATGATTTTTCCTTAGATTTCATGGCGCCTCTTCTTATTTCAATACGTTTCTTGGCCCCCCCCTGGGCCGCGCACATGCCGCCGGTCATGATTTGCACCCCCCCCTCTTGGACACCCCCCTCTTTGCCGCTCCCGGGTCATCGTCGCTGCAGGGTGTTTTGCGACGCTGCCTGCGCCGGCGTGGAGGTCGCCCCGGACGTCTCGGCGCGCCTCGCTCTCCCGCGGCCCCCTCCCCGCGGCCTCCCTCGCCCTTCCTCGCCTGCCCGCTGCGCGGACTCGCCGACCCGAAAACATGGCCCCTGTCGCGCCGTTCGGCCGCCGACGCTGGGGCAAAAGCGTGGCCCCTCAGATCCGGGCGTCGCACTTGTTTGACACCCGGCGTCTTCGCCCAGTTTTTGGCCCCAGGACCGACTGTTATCGATCTGGCTCTCAAGCAATCCACGGACAGATGGTAATTATGATTCTATTATACACGTACATTCATCTATATACACATATATAAACATGCACATATGCTTATATAATCATCTATACGGCTCTGTATATAGCCAAAGGCACATATATATAAATATAGATGTATCTATATTTACAAGACTGCATTGGCGTTGCGCGCCATGCACCTTGGTCCATGCATATATATATATATATACAAAGATATATATATATATATGTATATATATGTATATATATAGACCTGCACATATGATTATATACACGTATATACGGCCACACACACACGTATATATATATATATATAGTCAAGTGTACATCCATATACATATATGTGCAGGGTGACGGTCGTGATTCTCGCGGTGTTCCAATTTTGTCAACATCGTACCACAGGGGCCATACATGCGGTATGTATGTATGTATGTATGTGTATATATATATATATATATATATATATATATTGTGCAACACGGGGTCCCTGGAAAACCTGATCCTTTCCCCATGGCTTGTTTTTCGTCCCGAGTCCTTCCTTGACGGTTCGTCGTTCGTGCGACTTTGCACTCCGCGAAGGTTCACCTCCGATGGCGCACCCCGAAGGGTCGGCCACGCGCAGCGGGGGGGAGGGGGAGGGGGGAGGGTTTCTTAGAAGGAGGCTGTTTCTCAGAAGGCGCGGGCCTCACCTGCAGAGGTAAGGCCAGCGCCTTCCGATGAGCAGCTTGCTTCCAAGAAGCCTTCCCCCCATCCCCCTACCCTCCGTTGCGCGCCGCCAGGACGAAGGGGAGTGTGAGCCGGACGGGGTTGGGACGAGGACAAATCCGTTCTGGCACGTTCCGGAACGTTGTCAGAACGTCCTCGAACGCTCTGCGAAGGCCGCGGCGCCCGAAGCATACTCCACAGCCGCCGCTGCTTTTTTGAGATGTTCGACCCATCTTCACCCGATGTTATCCTCGTCCTGGTTTGGTCTTGGTGAGTGTGTGGGATGCGGAGACCTTTCTTCGGGCCATCGTGCTATGCTGTTCTAACCCATTTTAGCCCTGATCATGAGCAGGACGAAAGCACCGAAACTGAAGGGTTTTCACGCGTCGGGCCCTTGGGGGCGATACTCGTTCGACACTTCGCTGGCGGACCCCGCAGCCACCGTCTCGATACTTTCCTGCGCGTTCGGACTGTAGGGGATGTGGACCTGGAGCACGATGGGAGCAGCCCGCACATCCGTTTGCTCCAATTTTTCCGAGACGCGGGCCCTGGAGGTCCGGACGACTTCTCCGAGGCTGGCTTCTCGTCCCGAGTTCCCCTTTGACCGTCCCAAGGCCTGGCGAGGGCCCCCCGAGGCCGAACGCAGCCCTTTGTGGGCCCCGGAAACT
Organism: Prorocentrum cordatum; assembly: GCA_963575745.1. NCBI lineage: Eukaryota > Dinophyceae > Prorocentrales > Prorocentraceae > Prorocentrum > Prorocentrum cordatum. The sequence goes on along the minus strand of CAUYUJ010021046.1, from coordinate 95,526 downwards.
GCAGGGCCGTTTTTTCACCGCTTCCCCAAAAATGTCCCTTGAAAATGGAAACGGCAAAAAAACGGCGACCGGAAACGGCTAAAAAACGGCTCCAGGATTGGAGCCGGAGCCGGAGCCGGTCAAACAACGGCGACGGGACCGGTAAAACAGCGGCGTCGGCACCGGCAAAAGAAACGGCAAAACGGAACCGGTAAAGAAACGGCTTGGTCGTTTCGAGGGCCCACTCAGTCGCAGCCCTCGTGGGGCCGAGGGCGCGCCCCGAAGGAGCCGGGCCCCCCGCCGCCGCCGCGCAGCGCCCCGCGGCGGCGCCCGCCCCTGCCGCCGCGGCGGGCGCGGGAGGCCGCTGGGCCAGCAGGACCGCGCGCGGGCCGCGGGGCGCCCCCCCCCCCCCCCTCCTCCTCCTCCTCCTCCTCCCCCTCCTCCTCCTCCTCTCCCTCCTCCTCCTCCTCCTCCTCCTCCTCCTCCTCCTCCTCCTCCTCCTCCTCCTCCTCCTCCTCCTCCTCCTCCTCCTGTCGAGGCTCTCCAAGGCTGTAAGGGTCGAGGGCTCGAGGTCTCGAGGCCTCCAGGCTTCGAGGCTCGAGGCTCGAGGGTCAGGGGGTCGAGGGGTCGAGGGTCGGGGCTCGAGGGATCGGGCCCGAGGGCTTCCGGTCCAGGGTTCGAGGCTCGAGGGGTCGAGGGCCTCGGCTCCAGGGTCTGGGTCGAGGGTATGGGTCGAGGGTCGACGTTCTGGGGCTTGAGGGTCGAGGGTGTTCGAGGGTCGAGGGTCCAGGGTGTTCCAGGGCCGAGGCCGCTGGGCCAGCAGGGCCGCTCCGACCGCGCTGGCCGCCGGCCGCCCCCCCTCGCGAGGGGACCGCGGACCCCAGGCCTCCATTTCCCGTCGTGCACAAAAATCACGGCAGAGGCTTCTTATTGTGCCGCACGAAATGGGGACAGCCTTTTCGCCCTCGTCGTTTGGTCGAGACTTCTCGCCTTCGGCGTTTGGTCGAACCCTTTCGCCCTCGGTGGTTGGTCGAGCATTCTCGCCCTGCTGATGCGCCGTGCAGGCGCCTGGCACAACCAGGACCAGGACCAGGGGGGGCGCGCGCCGCGCCCCCCTCCCCTCTGCGGCCTCGCAGGCGTAGGGTAGCATCATACGAGAGGGGGGCGCGCCGCGCCCTCTCCCCAAGGCCTCATGATGCCGCCCGCACGCGCCCCCGCCACCCATGTCGGCACACCCTCTGCACACGCTTCGTGGCCTCCTAGGGAGTTCCACCCACGGCCCAAGTGGTGCCGCCCACATGCGTCCCCGCCCCACATCTCACCCTCACACGCTTAGTGGCCCCATATCGAGCTCCACCCAAGGCCCCACGTGGTGCCGTCCGCACGCGCCCCCGCCACCCATGTCGGCACACACCTCACACGCTTCGTGGCCCCATAGGGAGTTCCACCCAAGGTCCCAGCCACCGAAGGACCCAGCGGCGCAGCCCGAATGCGTCCGCCCCGCTCATGTCGGCACACCCTTTCACACGTTTCGAGGCCACACAGGGAGTTCCACCGAAGGTCCCTGTGGCGCAGCCCGGACGCGCCTGCCCCAGCGTTTTCAGCACACCCCATTCCACGTTTCGTGGCCCCATAAGGGGGTTCCACCGAAGGCCCCAGCGGCGCAGCCTGCATGCGTCCGCCCCACCCATGCCGGTGCAACCCTCACACACTTCGTGGCCCCATAGGGAGTTCCACCGAAGGTCCCTGTGGCGTAGTCCAGATGCGTCCCCCCGCCCATTTCGGCAGAACCCTTACTTTTTGTCGTGGCCCCATAGAGCGTTCCACTGAAAGCCCCAGTGGCCGCGTTCGCATGCGGCCGTCCTACCCATTTTTGCGCACCCCTCACGCGCCTGGTGGCCCCATAGGGAGCTGCACCGAAGGCGACATTCACAACGACGACATTCGCAACTGCAGATGGTTGGGCCCTTCTCTGTTCCACTGCTTCGCGTTCCCTGCCCTTGCAAAGCAACGCCAAGAAACGCAAAGCAATGCCAACCCATGCGAACGAATGCCGATCAGCACCACTGACTGCTAAGCAGCGCAAAGCAAAGCCAAGCTACGCGAAACAACGCCAAGCAATGCCAACCAACGCCAAGCAATGCGCCCATGCAATACGAAGCTTTCCCACTGATGGGGGTCGCGCCGTGTTCACTATGCTCTGGTCTGGACATGCTCTTCCAGTCAGCGTCACTTCGTCAGTCGACGTGTCCCGCATTCACGACGTAATTGCTTGATTGGCCACACTTCCGAATAATTCTGATTTTGCGACCCAGAATTCGTTCTCCCGCCGAGTCGAGAGCGCGGCCGAGAACGTTCGTGCCCGTCGCCTCCTGTGATGCGATGTTGACGATCTTGGAGATGAGGAGTGGGCAAACAAACAACACGTGTCCAGTCGACGCTGCGTTATCGGACACCCCCGATGGATTCGTTGGGCAATTCCTCAACCCCACGGTGTTTTTCTTTCACAGAGTTAAGGCCACTTCCCCTCGGACGACGCGATTTGTTTCGTGACGTGGGCCCCCGGGGATATAGACCCCGCGTCCCGGAGGACGGGTTTCTCATCTCGCGAGTCCGTTCGTCGGCCTCCCCAGCGGGCGAAGACGACGAAAATTCTAGACGCTTCGCGTGTCCCCACCAGCCCATCCAGAAACGATGTCCAGCCAAGTTGAAGAGATCAGGGAAGTGGGGGAGCAACGAGAGGGACAGCCGATCCGTGCAACGGATGAGGCGGAAGAGGAGGCCAGATGGATAGATGAGGGGGTGGCGAGGAACCGAGCGAAGGAGGGATGAGGAGAATGATGACGCTGGGTGGATGGTTGAATGCCGCTCGGATGCCTCTTGGAAGCCTTTTGGAAGCCTCTTCGGGCGTCTTGGGGGTCTCTTGGCGGTCAATGGGGGCTCTTGGGCGTCTTGGGTGCTTCGGGGGGGCCTCTTGAGGCCGCTTGGGATCCTCTTGGGGGGCTCTTGGGGGCCTGTTGGAGGCCTCTTGGGGCCTCTTGGGGGTCTCTTGGAGCTTCATGGCGGCCTCTTGGAGCCTCTTGGAGGCCTCTTGGAACCATCCTGGGAGCCTCTTGGAACCTCTTGGGGGCTTCGTGGGGCCTCATGGCGGCCTCTTGGGGCCTCTTGGAGGCCTTTTGGCAGCCTCTTGGGGCCTCCTGTGCGCCTCTTGGGGCCATCTTGGAGGAGATCGATCAAAAAAGAGGGTGGGGTTAATTAGCCTTGCCCCCCCCAAAAGGCCAAAATGGGGCCAACTCCTTAGTACAACCGATGATTTTGGCTTCCTCGCCGAGGCCGTTTTGGACGCTCTAACTACCAGCGGCCCCCCCGTCCAAGTGCAGGGGAGGGGGTTAGGGGGAGGGGTAAACCCCTCCCCGAAGGGGAAGGAGGGAAGATGGAAGAGGACATTCCCTAAACCACCTACGCCCAGAGGGCTGGTGGGACTCAACCGCCGCGTTTTTCGTCCGACGCTCAACCCAGACATCCGACATTTGGCTTTTCCAAATCTCCATGTGGTGTTGCGTTTTCGTTTTGATTGAGAAAAAACATCACCCCGCGTCTTCTCCTCTCCTCCCGCAGTGGCCACGTTCGCATGTGGGCGTCACGGCCATTTCCGCACCCCCCTCACGCGTGTCGTCACCCCGCAGGGAGCTCCGCCCAAGGCCCCACTGGCTGGATGCGCGTGACGCTGCCGCCCCATGTCGGCCCACCTCCCACACGCTTCGTGGCCCTATAGGGAGGTCCACGCCCCAGCGCCAGCGCATGCAAGGCGGCAACGTCCGTTTTGACGCACCCCTCGCAGGCTTCTGGCTCATGCACACACAGCGCCATGATCCGTTCATCGTATTCGAACAAGACGTTTGTGTTCTCCTCCTCGTGCAAAGGTCCCCCTGCACCGATTCGACGGTGCCTTGGCACATGCATTTCCCTCACTGTGCGAGCCCAGGGTTTCTGTATCGGGCCGGGCAGGCTGTGTGAGGCCGCGTGCGGTCGGCGGTGCGAATGGCACCTGTGGTAGCTCAGTGGGTTCACGATGGCATCGCCGAGTTGGCATCCAGGCAAAACAAAAAAAGAGAGAGAGAGAGAGAGAGAAAAAGAAAAACACCTCGCGGGCTCCTGGCTCCCAAGAGGAGCTCCTGCTTGGGCCTCTCGCCAGGACACAACTTTCAAGGCGGGGGGGCCTCCAGATGTCCCGACCCGCTCCTCAGGGCCGTTTTGTTATCCCTAGTCGTTTTGGGCGACGGTACTTGGGCCCGGCGAGGCCGGGGGGGAGGGCAGAGAGGAGAGAGGGGGGGGGAGGGGGGGGGGAGGGGGGGGGGGAGGGGGGGGGGAGGGGCAAGCTAGGTGCGCTCGCGTCATTTCTGACGTCCTACCCCTCACTTCCATCCCTTACCATGGCGCAGATCTCCTCTCTGTTCGCACAGTCGGATGTCGAGCATGGCAGTGATCGCGAGAGGGTACGCGATGCATGGTAGAGCACGGCATGGCATGGCGTAGAAGAACACGGCAGAGCGTAGCATGCCATAGCATGGCGTGGCAGTGCGCAGTGAAGCACTGCATCACAGAGCACTGCAGCGCAAAGCATGGCATCGCACCGCGGCGCAGAGCGCAACACCGCACAGCACGTCATGGCACGGCGCCGGGTTACCTGGAGGGTCAGTGGATCATCTTCGAGAGGTCCGGGCCCCGCTGGCTCTGCTTCCAGCATCGCCTTCGCAGAGCAGAAACGGGGCTCCCGCTTGATGCTTCCTGACAGCGACGGCGCCCCAAAGTGGGGGGGGGGCTTCTGAGGCCCCCCAAAACCAGCGAATCGGCACCGAATGTGTAGTCACTTCCGATGGTTTTGTCGGGGGGGCATTTTGGAGCCTACGTATGTGGAAGGGCCGAAAACGCCCGCGCTGCAGCGGGAAGACGACTTGGAACAACCAGAGGCGCAGAAATGGAGCCAGCGTTTCAGCGGGAGCTACATATGGAAAAAATCAAGCTACAACCCATTTCCTGGGAATCCTGTGTGAAAGAAGACCAGTACGCGGACGGGGGCCGGCCACTTCCCTGACGCCACCAGGGGAGAGAGGAGAGCAGTATTCTTATTGTTCAACTGTGGAGGGGGGAAGGGGGGAAGCAGGAGGCAGCAAACGCCTCCCAGTAGGCAGCAAACGCCCCCCCAAAACGCGCCGTGACTGTTTTCACGTCGCGAGCACGCCTGGATCTGGGGCGTCCCCCATGGGGGGCCCCCGCCTCCCCTTCCCTGTCCGGGGCAGCACCAGGGGGTGCCTCGCTCCACGCCAGGCCCCCCCTGGTGCTGCCCGACCGACCGACTTTCTGAGTCCTCCCCCTCCTCCTCCTCCTCCTCCTCCTCCTCCTCCTCCTACTCCTCCTCAGCCTCCTCCTCCCCTCCTCTCCTCCTCCTCCTCCTCCTCCTCCTCCTCAGCCATCCTCCTCCTCCTCCCTCCTCCCCCCTCCCCCTCCTCCCCCTCCTCCCCCCCTCCCCTCCTCCCCCTCCCTCCTCCTCCCTGCCAGCATCTCACGGGCCTCGCCGCAGCCTGCGCCGTCCTCCGCTCCGGGGCCCGCGGGCGGCCGGCGCCACCGGCTGCCGAGCATCCCCGCTCTCGCCATAGGAGGGCCCTCGCGGCCAGCCGCGCCGGCGGTGGCCCGCGGGGCGGGCGCGGGCGCCGCGAGGCGCGCCGCCCGGGGGGCCGCCCCCGCCGTGCGCGCGCGCCCCGCGGGGCGCTATCGAGTCCTAAAAGCAGGGGCGAAAGCGCCGCGGCTCGCCCGGAGCGGAAGCTGGAACGTATTAACGTAGTCCTCCTCCTCCTCCTCCTCCTCCGCCTCCTCCTCCTCCTCCTCCTCCTCCGCCGCCTCCTCCTCGATCCTGGGCACCGGACGGGCCACCCCCGGCGGAGCGGCCCGGGGCCAGACGGGCTGCCCCGCCCAAAAGGGGGGCCACCCGGGCGTGCGGAGAGAGAGCCACGCGGCACGTCTGCGCGGGAGTTGGTCGCCCGGGTGCTGTACAGTCGGGGCCCTGAAGAAGAAACCCTTTTCGTTGGGGAGGGGCTCCGTGTTCCGTTTCGCAGCTTGCTTCCGGTTTTCCTTATGTTTTCGATCGGAAATCGAAGTTCAACTTCTGGAGACAAGGGGCCTCGTTCCTTATTTAGGGTTCCTTAGGTCAGCGCCCCGACGGTACATCACCAGTGCCGGGCTGCTTCTTGCATCCCGGGGCTTTGTGAGGGTCGGGGACGACGCTGGGGCGGTGTGGTGTATACTTGTTTCCCCGACTTTCCGGGGGAAGCAGCGAAGAAATGTAGACATCAGGATCCCGTGTACACCGGACTTCGCGTTCCTGCGCGAATGTCCGCGCAGGGTCGGGAAAAGCGTCGGTGTATATAGAGTTCGTTTCCCTACCACAGGCCCGCCAAAGAGTGTTCTAAGAGCCTCTTGTGGCCTGCGCGAGCAATTTCTCAGAACATGTGCGGGTGATCTTGTCTGATGTTAGTGCATCGGGCGCGTGTTCTAAGAGCATGGTTCTTGCTGTTGTTCGAAGGATTCTAAGGACGTCTCGTGGTAGGCCTAATAGGCATGCCGGGACAGTCGGCCCCTGCTGAAGAGTCGCGATCGTGATCCCGAGGGTTTTTTGTGCGAGGGCCCCTGGGCTCGACCCAGACACTCGAAGAAGCACAACGCCCTAAACATGAACTGTTGGCGCTCCGCGCGGAGCGCCAAACGTTTATGTTTCTTTGTTTTTTCTTCTAATGTATTCGACCCAGACATGCGCGCCAAAAACAAACTCGGCTGGAGGTTTTTGGTCGCTGGGCCATGCGACTGTCAACAGAACGACTCGGGGTGCAAAGCCTGCCACAGGGAAAGGGTCGGGGCTTCTGGGGGTCTCGTGTTAACAAACAAGGCCTCGGATTGCCAGGAAGGACTTCGGGGCTTCTCTGACACCTACCCGTCGTGAGACGTCACGACGGCAGGTCTTTCGCCACTTTCGCCTTCTCGGGGCCCTTGCCCAGCCATGGAGCCAACAGAAAGCGAATCGACATGTAAAGATATGTGCAACTGCTGACTGGTCCTGGGGAGGTGGTCTAGACTTCCCGGGGTCCACGCTGTGCAAAAAAGTCGTCGGAGCCTGGGTTGTTCAAAGGTGACGCGTTCAGCCCCTGGGAAACGGCCGCGGCCACGTGATGCGAAGCGATGCCTGATATGAGCATGCAGTATCAAGATGTGCTGGAAATGCGCACGCAGAAACAAGAGATGACGGATGCGCACAACAGCTAGAGTTTGGAACGAGTGCACATGCCCCCACGGTAACGCTCAGTGTGCAATCCCTTGCATAACATCGAACGCATTTGCACATTCGCACAGTGTGTGCGCACACATGGAACAGCCATGCACGGAACGGGTGTGTGGAACAAATTCACACCACCCCCACAGGGAGAGTTGAGTGTTGAAATGTTTGCAACACATGCAACACAGACGCTCTGCGCAGTGGAAGGAGGAGGAGGAGGAGGAGGAGGAGGAGGAGGAGGAGGAGCGGGGTCTTCCAAGGGCGCGTCCGCAATGCAAGGTGCATGTGCCTTGGGAAGCCAAGGGGGTCCAGTGCCGCAGGAACGCAGGGGTGTACAGCGCCTCGGGTATGTAAGGGGGTTGCAGCGCCTCGGGCATGGAATGAGTGTGCAGCGCCATACCCAACGGCTCCCAACTACGGTTTCGGTTTTTGAAAGCCCTACGCCTGACTCGACGCGACAGCAAAGGGGTCGACCCCCCAACAGACCACGATGTGGCCGCGAACGGGCAAGTGTCCCCCTCCCTGGCGGCTGCCCTGTCGGGTGCTCAAGCGAGCGCCTCGCTCCAGACATCCGCATCGCCGCGATCGCCTCGCGCGAGACGCCCACGCGATCTGCCTGGAACACGAGCCCACCTCCCAACAACAAAGACAAGCCGCACGAGGTGTTCTCACAATCGGGCCTCGACCGGCGGCCCCCCCTGGTGCTTCTCTTCGAGATTTGCGGACGCGCGTGCCTCGGTCGAGACATCCACATCATCTGCTGTGAAAGCAGGGGAGCTTACCTCCCAACACGCGGCAAGTCGCCAGAGACCCCCCCAAGCTATCTGCAATCAGAGTGCCACTGAGTCTGAGTGTCCGTGATTCTGGGTACGACTAAGCTCAGAACAGCGCATAGGAGGGTGAGTGGTCCGTGTTGGAGTGAGCCTGGTTGTGAGAGAGTGAGTGTGAGTGTGAGTGGGTCCGGGAGTGAGTGGGTCTGAGTGCGGGTGAGTCCGAGTATGAGTGATTCTGAGTATGAGTCATTCTGAGCGTGAGCAAGCGTGGCCCGAGCATGAGCGACCCTAGAGGGAGCAGGCGGGGACGTGTGGGCGAGCGAGTGAAGGGTGGTGGAGTCGCCACACCAACAAGAACAGCACCTCATGCTTTTAGAGCTGGGAGGCACTCCAGGACGCCTTCTCTCCGAGATCCGGTCCCTGCATGCCGCACGAGGCCGACGCAGGTTCGCACGGTGGCGCAAGCGGTGCCGGAACCGCGCCGACCGCCTCTGAACAGTGAGCAGTGAACGGTGATAGACAGCTGACCCCGGAGGGGTTTTAAGCTTCGCGAACGAACGAACGAACGAACGAACGCAGGTTCGCACAGCCCAGGAGCCAGAACTCCGCCGCGGTCGTCGCGCCCACGACGCAGAGCTGCACGCCGCCTCGGGTGCGGCGGGCACTCTCCCGAGAGGCGGGCCCCGCCGCAGAGAGGCCCGGCCGCTCGCGCCCGTCCAGGAGGAGGAGGAGGCCCGCGGTGAGAGGAGGCTCCGCTGGGCCTCCCAGGAGCCCACGAAAGTGGCGACAGTTGCGCAGATCGCAGCCCCCCAGGGGCCAAGGAGGCCTCAAAGTGGTCTGGGCCTCCCAGGAGCCCACGAAAGTGGCGACAGTTGCGCGGGGCGTGGGCAGCACAGTGGCCCGGCCTGCAGCAGAGGGTGTGGCTGCAGGGGGTCGGGGAGGCGAGGGAGGGCGGGCCTGGGAGGGCGCGGGTCGAAGGGGCGGGTGGGTGCGGGGGGGGGGGGGAGGGGCGAGGGGCGAGGGAGGAGGGGGCCACCGAGGGCGGGGGAGGAGGGGCGGGGGGAAGAAGCAGGGGGCGACGTGTGCGGATGGGGCTCGGATGAGGATGGGGAGGAGCAGGAGAGCGGAGGACGCAGACCGGAAGACCGATGGCGGGGGCCGTAGGCGGAGGAGGGCGAAAGGAAGGAGGGGCAGAATGAAGGGAGGGGAGGACGAGATTCATGGGAGACGGGATGATGAGAAGAGTCGGAATCGGAATCGGAATCGGGATCGGAACGGACGCAAATCGTCACCACAAGCCAGCAAACAGTGAATCATTGGGTCTCAAGCCCTTCTGACAATATCTATCAATCGATTCTCGCCTCTTGGCCGTGAGCTGGCAAGAGCCGCGAACCTTGCAGAACCATAGCGTGAACAGACAACATGCAGCACCAGAGCCCACTGGCAGTATGACGATGCATGACGTGCGAACTGTGAACGAACCCCCCGCCAAGATGCGCTCCGCCCCGCCGGATCGCCCGAAGAAGGCCTCCACGGACAGCCCGAGGCGGGTCGCAAGCGGTGCCCAGCCACGTCGTACGAGCAGTTCTGCTCGTGGCTGAGAAGCAGCGCGCCTCCTACACCTTAGGCGATGCATAAGAAAACTTAAGTTTTCGGCCAGAGTCTCGATGATTCTTAACGTTTCAATGTAAATCCTAAGATTCGAATAGACACTCTGGGTTTTTTAATTCAAATTCTGAGACTATGAATTTCTTAACCCATGATTTCTAAAGCATTTCGCAGGGTGTACCTCAGTGCAGTATCGTTTAACCGACCCCCATCCCCATCCCCATCCCCTTCGAGACCCCCACCGAATTACCCCGTCCAATTGGGGATACACCCCACGAAACCCGGAGGGAACGGCCCATATCCCCATCTAGGGGGGTAAATCGGCCAGTGGGGCCCAGGCCACGCCGCTGGGGATAGGGATCGGATAAACGATGCTCACTACCCTTGGCGTCGATTTGATGGGAGGAACGGAGCAGGGCGACGGCAGCGGGCGAAGGCGGTGGCGGCGGAGGCGGAGGAGGAGGGGGAGCCGAAGGAGCAGACGGATCGGACGGGTCAGGCTTCTGGTTTGCCACTGTCACGATTTCCAGTTGAGCCTCCATTCGTTTCTTCCGGATATGACAAGCTTTGGCCTCCACTTCCGGAAAATCCACTCGCTAAGCTTGAGGTAAACGACCTCTCCGCAAAGATCCCAGACATTACATCATCAACAGCGTTACCGGTGACGAGGTCGAAGGGAATACGACGCTTCGAATACTCGTGAGGAGAGAGTTCTGAGGGAGGGAATCCAAGCAACAGCAATCTGATGATATGGCCGACCCTGTTCGTCTACAGGAGTCCCGATGTCCCTCCAGATGCACGCCATCTCCCCCGACAGACGCCGATGCTTATTCGCCATCACCCTTCCTCCACCGCCTCGTTATGCGACACATAGGGAACTGAGCCCGTAGTGCAGCGTAGGGTTAGGTGAAGGTAAGCAAGCTCACCCCGAAGGGAGAGTCTGACGCGAAGCACCCAAGGGCCCATGTATTGCTGTCCCAAATGACTACAGGATAGTAGGAAGACAAGGGAGCAGCCGCTTTGTCAGCCCGTCGGAAATGCGTTCTCTTAGAATCGTAGTCCTCCTCCTCCTCGCTCCTCCTCCTCGCTCCTCCTCCTCCTTCTCCTTCCTCCTCCTCCTCCTCCTCCTCCCTCCTCCTCGTCCTCCTCCTTCTCCTCCTCCTCCTCCTGCTCCTCCTCCTCCTCCTCCTCCTCCTCCTCCTCCTCCTCCTCCTCCTCCTCCTCCTCCTCCTCCTCCCCCTCGACGCGTTCCCGAACACAGGGACGGGGTCGGCTTCCACCCGACCCCAAGCCACCCCGGGAAAAGCATACCCTCGCTGAGCCCGTGTGATTGCCACGCTTCTTGTTGGGCAGGGGGTCCCCAGTATTGTGAACTTTCCTTCCGGCTCTCGGTGTGTGGGTCTTTCGAATCTCGGTCTCCGCCCGCTGTGGTGCCCGCGCTCGAGGAAGCACAGAGAGCAGGTGGTGCCGTTGAGGAGGGCCCTTTGGAAGCTGGAGGAGAAAAAATATTGTGACTGCAATGGTCGTGCTTGTGGATGGGGGTCCTCCCGCGCGACTCTTCACCTGAAGGACACAAGCCGTCCTAGGTTCCACCTGCATCCTTCTCCCGGGTATGCGTCCAGGACGCTCCCCCACGGCTATGTTCACTAGAACTTCAGCGAGCTGCCTCCCTTTAGAGGCACCTGCCGCAACTGATGCACAAGATGCCGCAATGAGACTGCAGGCCTTCGTCACATAATTGAGGGGCAGCATCGTCGCGCCAACGACGGCCAGCCTGACCGCCAGCAAACTATGCCAACAGTTCGGCAGTCGGATCCAGAGCAACGAGAGTGTCTTCGTGAAACAACCGTTCGCTGCACGTGCAATCCCTCGTGTGAGGGACTTTCCACGCGTCTGGAGCACGAGCGATCCAGCCTACCTCGAGCACATGAGCAAGAGTAGCTGAAACTGGGCCGCACATGTGGCGCGCATGGTCTGACGGCTGAAGCTGCTGAAAGCGTGGCAGCATCTTAGGCCAAATGTTGCCAGCTCCTGACCTCACCTGCGGCCTGTGAATCCAGGGGCGTATCCGCTCTCTGATGCGTGGGGTGGGTAGCCTAATCCAAGGGCAAAGCCAGGGGTCCTGGAGACTGGCCTCGGAAGAGGGGCCCCCCGCCCCGTCGTCTCCTCGCCTGCGGCAGACCAGAATGACTGCAGCCACCACGCGCACGTCACACATGCTGCGCATAGTCATGTCCAAGAGGACCCTCTGATCAGCACGGATCGAGAACAACTATCGTGCGTCGTTGAGGCTGCATGGGCCCGGCACGGGCCAAGATGCACCTTCTACCTCACTCACTGATTCTTCGGATCGGCTGCTTGGCTTCGCGGCATGCGATGCGGACGAGGCATCAGCCAGGGCCTCCTGCTCGACCACATCCTCCTCCATTCTCTCGGCGATCGGCGCCTGGGGAGGGCCTTGAACTGCTTCATCATGATCCGCACGAACTGCTTCCTCTGATCCTCGAAAATCGCCAACTTTGATTAGCGCACTCGTGCAGGTTCTCGATAGCTTCCTTGAACTTCTGGGTATCGGACGGCTTCGTGGAGACGACACTCCGCGTGCTGGAATCGGACTGACTTGGGCCGCCGCCGGACGAGCGCTCCGGAGGAATCCTCAGGCAGTCGATGCCGTCCGTCATGCCGTCCAGCAGCTCCGGCACCTGATCTTTCAGCAGCGCCGCGTACGCACCGTCCAGCGCCGTCGTGTAGAGCGGCGCCGCGTCCTCGATGATGGCCTCCGTCCTGATGGTAATGTTCCCTGTCCCCTTGCTCCAGGTCAGTGTTACCTTGTTTCGTTGCTGCCGGTTCTCGGGATCCCCAAGCGTCATCATGTTCGTCACCGCCTTGCACGTCGTGCCCGAGTGACGGACTGGTTCCACTCGGAGACTCTCGGACAGGCTCCTTACTTCGTCCTCGAAAACGTTGCTCTCAAATTTGACAATCAGCTCTCTCATACTTGGGAGCTTTGCGGTGGCCGCGACCAGGCTTAGCGCTTAGCACGAGCCGAAAGGAGCTGACGACGGACCCGCTCCCAGGCTGCTGCGGCCATGACGGTCGGCTCATCTGCTCTCATCTGCTAGCTGGCACATGCCACTGGTCATCGCCGCTCTCCTTATATCCGTTCGGTCTGCTTTGTCTGTTGTTGGGATGCCGGCTAGTTGTAGAGTTGACGGGGCCCAGCGGTAGTTCATGCCTAGTTTTCTTACGTGCTTTTAGATCCGCCGCGACCCGTTTATCCGAACGCGGCCCCGTCTTCCAGCGCCCAGTGATGTGATCGTGGAGGGATTTGCAGTCAGTCACCGCGGCAGGTCGCCCCGAATCGTGGGATCGCTTTGCAGGGTGGCCGCGTCCAGCTGCCTGAGATGCAGTTTGGCGCGGCGCGCCCTGATATCACTGGCGTGCAGGAGGGAAGGACACAGTAGTCGCACATGGTCGAAGGCCTTGTCTTCGATCGTTACATTGTGAGCGCTGACCCGAGTGGGAACTGCCGCACGAAGGTCTGGGTGTGGAGAAAGCCCGGCCTGAGCGTCCAGGATCACGTGCTGCACTACGCCCTGCCTTCTGGAGGTGGGGGTCAGGGGGAGCGGTCCGACGAGGCACGCACATGTTGCCTCCAGGCATGCTCCGCACGAGGGGGCTACCGGAGTTGTGAAGCACGCGTTCCGGGATCATGTTTGGCATGCCGTGCACACCGTTCATGCGAAGCGTCATTTCGTCGTATAGTTGTTCGATGCGAATCATCGGGTTGGCTCTGTCACCAACAGGTGGATAGGAGAGATCGAAAGCGAGTCCGAGAACCACAGCGGCCCACTGTTCCGCGCGTGTCTGACACTTTTTGGAAGGCGGGGCACATTTGGGCGTCGTCTTGGGATACCTTCCACAGGATTGACTATGTATGTATCCCGCCTGGTTGGTCGCAAAGTGTGGTTGTTGCGTTCCTGACTGAGTGTGTCTCATGAGGAGGTGCGTGGACGATCGCCGGCTTGTGCAGGTTACCTTACAACTGATTGTTGAGGAAGAAGGGGCGCTCCCAAGGTGGCTTAAGGCAGCGTTTTTTTCAACGAGAACTCCTTGAATGACCATGTGTTGGTGGATCGGCTCCAGTATGAAACGTGTTTCTCCAGCCATCGGACCGTCCAGATGTAGACAAGAACCGCAGCGAGCTGTCGGAGTACATCCGAAGTTCGCCGAACCAAGCGTTCGAGCCACCTGAGAAGAAGCGCCGGCAGGCTTGGACCGAACTCCCCGCGTGGGGCGGCCTCTTGTTCAATTGTTGTAATGTTTTCGCTCTTAACCAGCTTGTGCAGGCGTTGCGCGACGTCGGCATCACCACCAGGGTGAGGAGATGCGGCAACCCAGCGCGGGAGACCACAACCATTCCGAGAGCAGACGGTGCCTCCGTTGGTGGTCATGGCATCGTTATGGTTGCCTGTTCTTCTCGTGCCATTTCGTCTGCTATATATGTCCTCGTGCGTGCTCTCATCGATGTTATCACCCAGCACAGGATGGTGATCAAATTCGAACAAAAGAGGACAGAACGCAGTTGTTCTGCGGGGAAAGGATGCGTGCGCGGCGCGGCAGACCTTGCCATTCCATGGCTCCGATGACGTTGCGCGTATTGTTGGCGTGTGCGCTCAATTTGGCAGTGAGGTCGAGGCGAAGGGTGGCAATCTCGCTTATGTCAAAGCGCAGCAGTAAAACAATGGACGATCGTGTGCCGCGTCTTCGGGTGGAGGGAGCTTGACATGGCGGTGCAATCGTCGTTCCGCGAAAGTCTTGTCTTCTCGAGGCTTCTGTTCAATACGCATCTGCGGTGTTACAGCGTGCGTGAGTTGGAGATTACGAGCGATACGTACATGCGCGTCCACCGACCGATCGTCGTTGTTGGTCGGTTCGACGCAAGCGAGAGGTCCGTTTTCCAAGTGCGCATAGATCCCCGCATTCCTTCGACAGATTGCGAACTGTGGAAACGCAGATTCAAGTACTTGGGCAGGTTGGAATGGTTTTGTCTTCATCCGTTGAAGGCCATGCTGTCGCGTCGGGACAAAGCTGGACTGCATGAAAGGGTTGCCCGTGCCAGTGAGGTGCAACACTGCAACACCCCCCCCGGCTGCGTGCCCTGAGGCGTGGCAGGCATTATTGCGCGGACACGCCAAAGAACGGGACTCGCTCGCGTCACAGCTCCTCTTCACGGATACTGCCTGCGACAATCATAGCGCCAATGAAACAGTGCGCAGCCGCCGGTTGCTTCGCCCCAGAAGCGGCGGGAGGCCCAGTGTAAGTGCCGACGGAAAACGCGTCGGTAGAGTGTTCTTGTACCGCGGGAGCCGTGATTTCATCACCCACCAAACCACCCCAACCCAACCCGAAGGCCTCAATGTGTCCTCCATGTCCAATGCGGGGGGTGGTCAGGGGACACTAAAGAAACACATATAGAACCCGTACCCACCCCCGCCCGAAATTCAGGTCTTCGGGCGGGGTTGGGTGGTGCAGTAGGTAGCCATGAACTGCGCTACCATTTTTTCAGCGTCGCATTGAGAAGCGCGCGTGGGAGAGAAAAGCGGGGGCGGGGGCGATCAGGGCAGAAGCGGGCGGGAGGAGGAGGACGAGGAGGAGGGGTGGCGAGGAGAGACGAGGAGGAGGAGGAGGAGGAGGGCCATAGAAAACCAAAGGTGCATACGCGACGTTGCAAAACACCCTCTCAAAGTAAGTCCCGTCCCTCGCGCGCCCCTACAACTCCCCCCCTCTTACTGCAAGAAGCGTCCCCCGTGAAAGACCAGCACACTTGGGTTTGCCATTTCGGCGAGGGGTCCGCTTCCAAAACAAGCAACTGGCCTTGCATCCCACCGGCGCGCGCGAGATCCTCATTGCGAAGAAGGACCGCCCCCGACCCGTGCAATTGTAGAACCTGTTTTTGTTATTTCTTTTTTTAGTTGGGCATGAACTTCGAGGACGCCTCAAGCGACACATCCATTTTGAACATGAGCTGCCATGGATCCATGTAGCGCGGTTTGCGTTGGAGTTCTTGGTCTTGCAGCGTAGCGAAGAGTCAGGCGAGAATTCAATATGAAAGGCAATCGTCTTCCATCTTTCGAATTTTCGCGTCAAAAGACGAACGCGCGCGGGGCTGAAGCGAGAACCCTGTCATCAGAACGATCACTGGTCCATATTTGAAACGGTTGCCAGGTTTTTAGACGAATGTTCGCGGCTTTGAGTCGAGAGCTACTTGTGGAAGGTGCCCCTCGTCAACATGGGAACTTGCTTGGATTTGTCTGAGACGAGCGTACGTGCCGCTACGGCGAGACAGCATTTTGAAAAGGAGCCGCCCTCCATCTTCGAGGCTGTCGCGGCATTGTTGTACGAATGCGCATGGCGCGTTGACGACAACCACAGTTCGAAAACCGATCCCCCCCATCCATCCGTGAAGCTGCCACAATTTTTGACAGGCGAATTCGCGCGGCGGTGAGGCGAGAGCCACATTCTGACAACAAAGAAAAAATCTCCATCAGCAAGAAAGCGGCAGACTGTTGGAGCGAATGCGCATGGCGCTCAGGCGGCCGCCGTCGCCCAGCTGCCCGGAGAGTGCCTACGCGGACGAGCTGGAGGCCGCGATGTCGCCGGGGCTGCCGTGCGCCGAAGGCGCGGCAGGCGCCGCGCCCGAGCGCCTGCGCATCGGGGGCGGACGAGTCTGCCGGGGCTCGTCGAGAGCGTCCCGCGCACGCGCGCGGGCGGGCAAGGCGCGCGCGTGGGCGCGTGCGAGCGTGTCGCGCGCGTGGGCGCGCGCGTGGGCGCGCGCGTGGGCGTGCGTGAGCGCGCGCAGGCGCGCGCTCGCCCCGAACGGCCGCTGGAGGCCCGAGCCATGGCCCAACAGTTCGCAGCGGGGAGGACAGACGCAGGAGGGGGCACGCCTCGGCTCGCAGGCGCCCAGGGATCGCCGATGGTGGCCCGATAGCCCCCCCCCCGCCCAGGAGCATGCGGATGCGCTGACTGTCGGGGGCCATCGCCGGCCCATCGGTGCTGCATCGCCGATTCCGGGTCGATGGCTCCGCCCCCCCTCTGAGCCGCCCTCCCCATGGGGGTGCCGCTCGGCCCAGGCCTCCGGCGCGCTGGAGGGGGCAGCTCGGTCGAGACGCCGAGGCAGAGCGCAGCTCTGGTTCGGAGCCTGGCTCGCGGCTCCTCGGGCCCTGCCGCGGCCGTTGCCTCCAGCGCCACGCGTGCGCCCGGGCGCTCCTAAACCCACAGAAGGGTGTCCCCGTTCTTCTCGAGTGTTCCTCATGGACGTACGGTCGAGCATCGGATTAGGGAACCTCCTCCAGGACTGTTGGGCCAGCGTTTCTTGGCCAACTGTCCCGGTAAGCTGTCCCGGTTTCTTGAGCGCGCTCGCCCTCCAGCGTTGGCAGCAGAAGCTGGCCCAGGTGGGTTTTAAGAGACTTCTGGGAAGCTGGCCCAGGGGTCTTAGGTGACAAGTTTCTTGATCAGATTGTCGGCTGTAGCCTGACTGTGCGGACATTCGGGGATCGATTCAGGACGAACGCTGTTGCAGTGTCGCCCAGACTACACCTGAGGTAGTCTGGGCGGCTTCGTCCCCTCCCTCTTCGTCGCATCATCTTCTCCCTTCCTTGATTTCTTGTCTTCTCTCCGCGACGGCGCCTAGTGCGAGCGTTGCCGGCGTCGCCTGGTAGGCGTGCGTTGGCGCGGGCTCGGACAGGGGTGGTGGGGTGGGGGAGGGACCCGGGCGTGACCCGCGTTGCTTCTTCTGCGCCGGGCCAAGGGGGCAAGAAGGAGAGGAGGGGGCGAGGAGGAGGGACGACGGGGTGGAGCTCAACACTCGAGGGGAGGGGACGAGGAGGAGGGACGATGGGGTCGAGCTCAACACTTGAGGGGAGGGGACGAGGAGGGACGATGGGGTGGAGCTCAACACTTTGAGAGGAGGGGACGAGGAGGAGGGACGATGGGGTGGAGCTCAGCACTTTGAGAGGAGGGGACGAGGAGGAGGGACGATGGGGGTCGAGCTCAGCACTTTGAGGGGAGGGGACGAGGAGGAGGGACGATAGGGGTCGAGCTCAGCACCTGGCGCTCCGCTTCTCGCCTCGCCCGCCCCTCGCGCGGACGTGTCGCAGGCTTATTCTTGGTGCTTGGGCAGGGCGCCACGGGGGGAGCGCCGCCCGGCGGCCTGCGCAGGAGGAAGCCGTGCGCTTCCGTCGGGCCTGTCCCTCGACAGGGGGGATATATTCTAAGAGAGTCAAAACATCGTCGGGGGGCCATTTTCTGCGTATTTTGGGGGCATCCTCTTCGAGCATGTTTTGCGTATTGTTGTTTTTTATGTCTCGTCCTTTTTTGGGGGGGCATCCTTTTCGAGCATCTTTTGCGTTTTTTTCATGTTTCGTCCAAGAGCCCCCTTGTAGGGGGAGACAGGGCCCGACGTAACAGTGCGCGGAGGGGCGGTGGGGGCCCCGGCAGCCCCCCCCCCTAAAACAAGGCTAGGATCGGGATAAATCGCTCCAGAGCGTTCCGGAGCGCTCTCAGAGCGTTCCGGAACGCTCTGGAGCGGCCGCGGCGCCCAACACATCCTCCAAACCCGCCGATTCTCAGAGATTTCGAGTTATCCCGATCCGATGTTGTCCCGATCTTCGCGTCGTTTTAACCCCCCCGCCCCGCCCCGCCCCGCGAGACGAGCCGGCCGCTGCCAGCAGCAGCGGAGAGCCCCCCCGCGCCGCCGCGGCCCTCGGCGGCCCCGCAGGCTGCCAGCACCTCGTCGTCGTGGTCGTCGTCGTCGTCGTCGTCGTCGTCGTCGTGGTCGTCGTCGTCGTCGTCGTCGTCGTCGTCGTCGTCATTGTCGTCGTCGTCGTCGTCGTCGTCGTCGTCGTCGGGGCCGTCGTCGTCGTCGTCGTCGTCGTGGTCGTGGTCCTGGTTGTGGGACGTTCGCCTCCAGAGAAAGCAGGCTGCGGATCTGTGGGAGCGGCTCTAGGCGCTCTTGCCTCGACGCCGGCTGCGTTTCCTCTGAAAGAGACGCTCCCGCTGGAGCGCGTGCTTTTTTTCGGGGTCGGAGTCGAAGTCGTCGGAGTCGTCGTCGTCGGGGCCGTCATCGTCGTGGTCGTGCTCGTCGTCGTCGTCCTGCTCGTGGGGCGTTCGCTTCCAGAGTTAAAAGAAAGGCTGCTGTGAATCTGTGGGAGCGGCTCTGGGCGCGCTTGCCTCGACACCGGGTGCGTGTTCTCTGAAGGAGACGTTCCCGCTCAAGCGCGGGCCTGTTTCCCCATCCGGGCTCCTGAAGCCCCAACTACGACGACAGCGGCGCTCGCCCGATATTTCCTCACAACTTACTCCGAAAGGCCTTGGCCAGAGAGGCCCCCTCACTCAGGAACGGCGCTCTCGATTTATACGTCCTCGCAAGTTGAGGTAGTCAAGTTGGCGATGGCCCAACTACGACAACATCGGCTCCCGTTTTATTTCTCGCAATTCATTCAGTGGCGCCCTGGCTAGAAGACGCCCCCGCTCTTAGGAATGTGCACTCGCCTGAGGCTTCCTCGGAATCATATTGGGTTGGTGGGGGCCCACTTGTGTCTTCAATGGCTCCCTGTCGATAGCTCCTCTAGTTTATTTGCGCCCTGGTCGGATTCATTCTCGCACTCGGGAATGGCGCTTTCGCCCGAGACGTCCTCGCAAGTTGTTCAAGTGGGAAGTCTAGCTGCGACGACAGCGGGTCCCGCTCGATACTTATTTACAGTTTTTGCTGTGAGAGACGCCCTGGAGGCCCCGAAGCTCTCAGGAACGGGCGCTTCCTCCCGAGACTGCCCCGCAAGTGGCTCAAGTTGGTGAGTTGCCCGTGGGCGCGATACAGTGGAGGCCCATGCCAAGAAGTTCCCTGCTTGCCTCCAGGGTGCCCTGGGTTTCTCAGGTTTCCATGGTTTTGCGATGGAGAGCGTGACGTTCCCACACCAAAAATTGATGGAAGCCCTGGGGTCTCAGGGTCAGGTTTCTTGTGGAACGTTGCTCGTGGACTGACCTCCACTGTAACTCGCTGAAGGTTTCTCCAAGGAGCTGTTCTGGAAAGAGGCCCCCAAAGAAGGGGTTTGGTTGCACCTCCCTCCCCCTCCGACCTTGGGAGGGGGGGGGTTCGAAACCCGTCGTCGTCGTCGTCGTCGCCCCCGGCTCGACGGTTGATGTCGGCCTCGAAGCTTACTGTCGTCGGGCTCATATGTCTTTGTCCCCTGACCTCAGCAGTGTCGTCATCCGTGTCGTACCTCCTCTGGGCCCCCGGCTGCCCAGACCGGCCTTTCGCCACCTGCCTCTTCGTCCAGCGTTGCCGCTCAGTGTCGGGGGGGCCAGTACGGGGTCCCCGGGTGCCGACAATTGCTACAAGCAAGTTCGACGTGTTCCCCTCCACACACGCACAGCGCGATGAGGTCAGATTTCTCGACGTCGAGCTGCGAAACCACGCGGAGACGACCCCGCGTGCTGCTTCGAGCCGAGTCCGCCCGAGAAGGCGAGGCGGGAGACGCAGGGGCGCAGCGGGTCCACTCGGCCTGGCTGCCGCGGAGTATGCTGTCGTCGCTCGGCATGCCTTCGGCGCCCCCGCGGGTTTTGCCTGCGCACCCGCTCGGAGTGCGCGCGAACCTGCAGATCTTGTCCGCTCTTCGTCCCCTCAGCTTTCTTCTCGGCGGCGAGCGGGCGGGGGAAGAGTGATAAGGAGAAGGCCCAAAAGTCCCCCCGGCCTCCCGAGGAGTTTCCCGAGAAGGCCCACCGCCTTCCGAGAAGGCCTTCTCCTCCTCACTCCCCCCCGTCGCTCGCCGCCAGTCCTCCCTCTCCCCCCCAAAAGCCGCGCTCTCCTCCTCCTCCTCCTCCTCCTCCTCCTCCTCCTCCTCCTCCTCCTCCTTCTCCTCCTCCTCAAGAGAAACATTGTCGAACGCGCGAGCTGGGACACCCAAGAGTCCCCGGGGCCCCTCGAGGGGGCCCGGCGGCCGCGGGGGCAGCTCCGTGCGAGTGAAGCGCCTGCGAGGTCCGCTCCGTGCGGGTGAGGTGCGTAGGAGCTCAGTGCGCGTGCGAGTTGAGCAGGGCCCACGACGAGACCGAGCTCAGAGTTCTCGTGAGTCGCCGTCGTCGCCGGAGAAGGAGGGGGAGGCGCGATTGGCCAAAAGAAGGAGGAGGAGGAGGAGGAGGAGGAGGAGGCCGCGTGAGCGGCCTCGGAGACCGCCGTCCTCGCCGCGGGGCCCCCCGAAGGCGCGCTTTTCCACCGCCCCCCCCGCGCGGTCGGCCCACCGGACGCCGCCAGGGGCGGCTGGCTCGGCGCCCCAGATCCGCGCGCGCCAGCGGCGAGCGGACGCGGAAGCGGGCCACCGCTGCGAGAGGGGAGTCTTACTCGGGTGAGCGTGGTTCGTTCTGATCGCAGGTTCTTGATCAGCGTTGCAGGTGAGCGTGGTTCATTCTGATCGTAAGTTCTTGATCAGCGTTGCAGGTGAGCGTGGTTCATTATGATCGTAAGTTCTTGATCAGCGTTGCAGGTGAGCGTGGTTCGTTCTGATCGTAGGCTCCTGATCAGCCCTGCGGGGGAGCGTGGGTTGGTTCTGATCGCAAGCTCTAGGTCAGCGTTGCGGCACACCGCGCGAGCGCCAGCTGAGCTAGGGCACGGAGCCCCCGCAACCTGCGAGCGGGCCTCCTGGGACGGGGCCACGGACGAGACCGGCCCGGAAATCGGGGGACTCACCTTATTGCGACCACCGAGAGGTTTCCGCGTCCGTTGACAGGGGGAGGAGCAGCCTGGGGAGAAGGGGACGACGCGACCGACAGGAAGAGGACGAGGCGGACAAGAGTCAGGGGCAACGATAGTCCCCCCTATCGTTGCCCCTCAAAGAGGGAGGAGGACACAATCCCTCAACCACACACGGCCCGAATTCGTGTGCCACTTCTCGTGGAGCGGCAAAGAGGCGCGCCCGATTTGGCACACCCCTCACACGTTTCGTGGCCCCAGAGGGAGCTCCACCGAATGCCCCAGCGGCGCAGTCCGCATGGCGCACCCGCGCCCGATTTGGCACATCTCTCACACGTTGCGTGGCCCCAGAGGGAGCTCAACCTGAGGCCCCAGCGGCACAGTCCACATGGCGTACCCGCGACCGATTGGGCACACCCCTTGCACGTTTCGTGGCTCTGATCGGGAGCTCCGACGCAGGCGCTGGTGGCAGTGTCCGCATGGCGTACCCGCATCCGATTCGGCACACCCCTCACACGCTTCGTGGCCCCTTACGCAAATCCACGGGAAGTCCCAGTGGCACAGTCCGCATGGCGTACCCACGCTCGAATTCTGCACACTCTTCACACGCTTCGTGGCCCCCTAGGTATGTCCACCGAAGGCCCCGGCGGCACAGTCCGCCTGGCGTGCCCGCATCCGATTCGGCACAACCCTCACACGTTTCGTGGCCCAGCAGGGAGCTTCAGCGGAGGCCCCAACGGCACAGTCCGCATGGCGTACACGTACCCGATTCGGCGCACCCCTCACACGCTTCGTGGCCCCATGAGGGAGTTCCGCCGAAGGCACCAGCGGCACAGTCCGCATGGCGCACCCGCGCCCGATTTGGCACACCCCTCACAGGTTTCGTGGCAATATTGGGAATCCCACCGCAGGCCCAAGCGGCACAGTCCGCATGGCGTATCCGCACCCGATGCGGCACACCCATCAGTCGTGCAGTGGCCCACCGAAGGCCCCAGCGGCACAGTCCGCATGGCGCACCCGCGCCCCATTTGGCACACCCCTCACACGTTTCGTGGCCCCAGAGGGAGCTCATCATTCGTGTTGTGGCCCCACAGGGTGCTCCCGGAAGGCTCCAGAGGCACAGTGCGCATGCCATACCCGCACCCGATTCGGCGCACCCTCACACGTTTCGTGTCCCCATGGGGGTTCCACCGAAGGCCCCAGCGGCACAGTCCGCATGGCGTACCCGCGCCCGATCCGGCACACACCCCACACGTTTCGCTGCCCCGTAGGGAATCCCACCAACGGCCCCATCGGCACAGTCCGCATGGCGTACACACGTTTCGTGGCCCCATAGGGAACTCCACCGAAAGCCTTAATGGCACAGTCCGCATGGCGTACCCGCGCCAGATTCGGCGCACCCCTTACACGTTTCGTGGCCCCAGAAGGGGAGCTCCACCGAAGGCCCCAACGACAGAGTCCGCGTGGCGAACCCCCGCCCGATCTGGCACACCCCGCACACGCTTCGTGGCCCCATGAGGGAGCTCCGACGCAGGCACTAGTGGCAGTGTCCGTATGGCGTACCCGCATCCGATTCGGCACACTCCTCACACGTTTCGTGGCCCTATTGTGAGTCCCATCGCACGCCCCATCGACACAGTCCGCATGACGTACCGGCACCCGATTCGGCACACCCTTCAGTCGTGCCATGGTCCCACAGGATGCTCCACCGAGGGCCCCAACGGCACAGTGAGCATGCACACCCACCAAACGTTTCGCGGCCACATAGAGAGCTCCACCGAAGGCCCCAGCGGCTCAGTCCGCATGGCGTACCCGCGCCCGATTTGGTACACCACTCACACGTTTCGTGGGTCTAATTTGGAGCTCCGACGCAGGCACTAGTGGCAGTGTCTGCATGGCGTACCCGCATCCGATTCGGCATAACCCTCATACGCTTCGTGTCCCCATAAGGGAGTCTCACCGACGCCCCCAGCGGCACAGTCCGCATGGCGTACCCGCACCCGATCTGGCACACCCTTCACACGTGTCGTGGCCCCGCAAGAAGTTCCACTGCACGCGGCTCCCCGCGCACACTCCTCACATGCTTCGTGGCCCTAATTTGGAACACCACCGAAGACAATCCTCAGAACTGCGGTTGGGCCGTCTTTGGGCCCTCTTAAGAGCCACTTGAGCCGTCTTGTGGCGATCTTGGATGCCTCTGGGGCCGAATTGCGCGGTCGTAGGCTCGAAAAGGCGAGACCGTAAAACCGATCGAACACCTTTCGGAGAAAGTCAATGAATTTGGGCATCTGGGGCTCTCTTGGGGGCCATCATCAGGCTCTCGTGGGGCGTCTTGGGGGCCTTTTGGGCCGTCCTGCGACCAGCGTGCGCGTTCTGGAGCGGTCTTGGGCCGTTTCGGTGCTCCGCGGGACCTTCCGGGAAGCGTTCCTGGGCCTGCTTTGGCAGCTTGGGATGGCCTGTAGGGGCCCAGGGAACCGAACATTGGAATTTCTTCCCGATGGGAGCGCACAGGGCCGAATTCATGCACGGGGTGGGTCCTTATAATAATCTTCGGAAAGAAGAGTATCTAGTTTTGGAAGGAGTCTCGCCTTCTCGCCTTCTCGCCTTCCCGATGCCACATGACTGCCCCAGAAGCTTTCCCGTTCTCTCCCATACGGCCTAAGAGAGGCCCCACAGAGGACCTCAACACGGCCCAGGAGGGCTCCAAGACGGCCCAGGAGGCCCTAGGACAACCCTAAGGAGCCCAAAGGGAAGGCAGGAACGGATAATTCCAGCTTCCCGCCCCAAGATAACCGCAATAGCCTCCCGAAGGCTCCGAAGTATTATCATGTTCCAGGAGAGCCTTCCAGGAACCTGATGGTCACCACCAGTCGGAGGAGGAGCAGGAGGAGGAGGAGGAGGCGGTGGAGGATGAGGAGGAGGAGGAGGAGGAGGAGGAGGAGAAGAAGGAGAAGAAGGAGGGTTGAAATAATGAGGAGGCATCTGACGAGGAGGGAAGGGGAATCCCTACTCAGCCCCTGCTCCCTCCCTCGCTCCCTCCTTCTCTGCCTCTCCTGCCTCCCTGCTGTCCTTCCTCCCCACCTCCCTCCCCTTCCCTCTCCTCTCCCTCCTTCCTTTTCACCCTCCCGTGACCAAGTCGAAGTCGACGACGCCAAAGCCGACGCCGACGCCGACGACCCCCACGACCCCATTCCCAGTCTCGTGGCCTTCCGCGATTGCATGCCTACTTGGGATGCGGCTGAGGAGAATACTGATGAGGATGAGGGAGAGGAGGGCGAGGAGGAGGACGAGCTCCAGAGGGCCAGGACAAGGCAAGAGGGAGGGAGACGAAGGGGTCGTAGAGAGGGGCTTCTCGCCGCTGGCGCGGTGGCAAGCGCGCGGCGATCGGCCAGCCCCCCGTGGGCCTCCGAGGCGGAGCCGCCTGCAGCGCTTGATCTTGAGGCAGCGAGCCAGCGGAGCGCGCGGAGAAAAGCACGCGGGCGCTCCTCCTCCTCCTCGTCCTCCTCACCCTCCTCCCCCTCCTCCCCCTCCTCCCCTCCTCCTCCTCCCTCCTCCTCCTCCTCCTCCTCCTCCTCCTCCTCCTCCTCCTCCTCCTCCTCCTCCTCCTCCTCCTCCTCCCCCTCCTCCCCCTCCTCCTCCGCGCGCCCGCGCGCCCGCGCGCGACCGGGCGGTCGTTGGCCGGTCGTCGTCCCCGCTGCCGCCTCGGCCGCCTTCGATCCCGCTATAGCCCCTGCCTCGTTTCCGCCTCCACCGCTGCCCGTGGTCAGGACGCAGCCCTGGGAGGGGCCCAGGGAGCGGCAGTGCCGGTACTCTACTCTGGTGTCGTCCTGGGGCTCCCTGGGAGGCCTCCTGGGCCCTCGTGGGCCCACCTGGGCCTGACAGGGCGAGCGCCCGGAAGTTCTACAACCCTGATGCTCCACCTTCCACGCCTTTCGAACAGCAGGTGGCTGGTTTGGTGTGTGTGTGTGTGTGTGTTTTTCCCCGAGGGGCTAACAGCGGCGTGCGTAAGCAGAACCTTCCGGAGTCCCGCGCGGAGCTCCGAGAGCTTACGTACGCGCATGTCGTTTGTTGCCCCTCGAGAAGGTCACGGAAGCAGCCACATGCTGGCCGGAAGGTAATGGAAGGTGGAGGGCCAGGTTACCAGCCTGGAACATATCCCTATCCCTATGCTCGGCATCGCCTCATCACGATGCCAATCTTAGGGATTCCCTTATTTTTTGAGGGCGAATCCCTAAGATTGTCATCGCCTTTTGGCGTGTCAATCTTAAGGATAGGGATACGTTCGAGGCTGGTAAGGTATGGAAGGTGGAGGGTCAGGGAAAACATTCAGGCTGCTCCGGTGATCTGGGCCGCTTTTGGGGCAGCCCCCAGGGGGGCCTCCACTGGGTCTCCGGGCGAGCCTGCCCTCTCTTCGGGAAAGAGTTCGGGGAAGTGCGGCCCAGGGGGCGCCGCGCCTCTTGCATGGGATCGATCGGCCTGGCGACCGAGAAATGGAGAGAAAGAGAGAGAGAGAGAGAGGGAGAGAGGGCGAGAGAGAGAGAGGGAGAGGGAGAGAGAGAGAGAGAGAGCGAGCGAGACAGAGAGAAAGAGAGAGAAAGAGAGAGAAAGAGAGAGAGAGAGAGAGAGACAGCCAGGTCACCCGCGGGATCGCGAAGATGACCGCGCTTGGCGCGTCGCGGCCTGGGCCGAAGCAGTTGCCCTTAGCCAGGGCGGCTGGGCGAGGGCGCGGAGACGACCGCGCATCGCGGAATGGGCGCGATGCGCGGAGGTCTTGCTGCCTCGGGGCGGAGAGCGTGCCGCGGTGTGCGCGTGCCCTCCTGCCGGCGGCTCGCGCCGGGGCTCACTGAGACCGACGCGCCGTCGGCGAGAGCGAACGGGTCTTGCCCGGCGGTGCCTCCTCCGGCTCCGCCCATCGTCGCCGG
Organism: Prorocentrum cordatum; assembly: GCA_963575745.1. Lineage (NCBI taxonomy): Eukaryota > Dinophyceae > Prorocentrales > Prorocentraceae > Prorocentrum > Prorocentrum cordatum. Next base: position 69,174 of record CAUYUJ010021046.1, on the reverse strand, counting down.
CTCGGCAGGCGCCCCCCCCCCCCCGCGCGCGCCACCTTCGGCCCCGAGGCCAAGGCCACAGCAGTCGTCGTGTGCAGGCGTCCGCCCCCCGAGTGCCCCCGCGTCCCCCGGCGTGGCACCGCGTCCGTGCGCGCAGCCTTTTTGCTGCTTGGGCCAAGGTCGCTCTTTTTTTGTGTTCCCACAGGCGCGCCCCGGGTAGGGCTGGGACGATCAGTCCCCCTTCCGCCCTGGGTCTGCTATGGAAGAGCGTGCCTGCATGCCATCGCCAGTGCCCAGGCCAAAGAACTCGCCGCAGCTGGCTGCGGCCTTGGAGGACGCAGGCGAGGTCTGTCGGGGTGCGACAGTGGATCGTGGGTCGGGAACATGCATCGCTCATTCGAGGATCGCCGATCTGGCTTCACGCGATCGGACGGGCTGCTGGTGAGCAGCTGCTCCCACGTTTCGTGGTGGTCTGGGCTGGGTCGGGGTCGACCAGTTGGCTCGATCAGGATCACAGCCTCGGCGTGGGGTGGACTGGATCGGGAGCGGTGCTTCCGAGGCCAAGACGAAGATGTGCAAATTCTTCAGCACGGGCACATGCAAGCGCGGCGCTGCCCCCAGCGCGTGCAGGGTCATGTGACCCGCGATTGCAGCTCGCCCAGTGTTGACTGAGCCGCTTCGAATTGTGTGGTCTGGGCGTGCCTGCTTCGCCGAGACTCTGTTCATGATATGTGCCTTCGCATTTTCTGCGGGCTGACCGCTGACATATGGAAAGTTGTGCAAAGGGGGGGAGGGGATTGGGAATCTCAGGAATACGGCAAAGGGGGCGCAGACGATGTGAATGGAAGTGACAGCAACAGCGGGGGTGTTGATGGCATCGGCAGTGCCTCATGGAACAAAAGCAGCTGCAACGATGGAAATACAAACGGAACTAACAACGGCGCCAGCAGTAACAGAGGGATCATACCCGTGTGACAAGTGGAACAGTAGTGGCGTTGACCGCGGTAGCAGCGGCAGCAGCGGGGAGCAACGTGATCGACATCAGCAGGGGCAGTAGATCAGCAGTGCGAGGTGGTCCGAACCTCAGCGATACCATTAGCATGTGCAATTGCGTTGGGTACGATCGAGTTGGTACATGAGATAGTTCAGCTTGGGGGGTTGGACCGGGATGAACTCCTATTCAATGGCCGTGATACTTTCTCTTCCTTACGATGCCATATCTTACACACTCGTGTCCTCTCGTTCTACACGTCTTTCTGGATGTCAAGCACCGAGAGAACGTGACTCCCACCGTGAATGTCCGACGGCGGCACTGAGGCGCTGAGTGCTCATTCGCGCACACGCATGACGAGGTGCAGCAGAAGCCGGACCTCACGCGCACATCTCTTTGCCAAGTGTTCTTGCGGATGGGCACGTGCGACAAGCCCAATTGTGCCTACGCGCACGGGAAGCACGAGCTCCGGTCCACAGCGGATTTCTTCAAGATGAAGATTTGCCGCTTTGCGCGCGATAGCACTTGTCAGAAGGGCGTCGGGCTTAGCCGCCTTTCTTGGGCCACGATTGATTCTCAACGCTGTGGTGCCTGTTCGCGTCGTTCATGCGTGTACAATCAGAGATGCTGTTGCAACGGTGGGCGAGGAGGAGGAGGAGGAGGAGGAGGGTGAGGAGGAGGAGCAGGAGGAGGAGAAGGGAGTG
>CAUYUJ010021046.1:27500-62500 GCA_963575745.1 Prorocentrum cordatum | reverse complement strand
CTTGCACACAGTCTGCGCGACAATTAAAACATTGCCCAGAGCCTGCACCTGATCTGGGGACGGTGCTTCGTGCAGGCGGACGCCAGCCTTCGCGGCCTGATCAGCCTGGAAATTTCCTCTGCGGAGCTGCATTTCCTCCTCGGGCACACCCTCTTCCTCGAGGGATAGGCGTGCTTTGACTTTCCTCACAGACTGTATATAGTGAGACATTCTCTGACCGTGCAACAATAGCCCAGCATAGGGCCTCTGGTAAGGTAACTGGTCACCCAGGGGTCGATTAGCCTGGACGTGAACATTGACACAATCAGTATACATATCACACTGGCCTTCAACCACCTGGCTAGAGCACCCAAAGGCAACAAACTCTCCAGCCTGGGACATTTGGGGAAGGCCAGCATAAACAGTGCCGAAAACACGTCCCAGGAACCTGAAAGCCCGATCGAAAATCGCAAGACCCCAGGCCGCCCTGTTGAGTTCTGGCACAATACACCTGGTACAGCTCCCGTCCAGGAAAAGCTCTCCCATCACCAACTGCTCATCCTCCTTGACCTCCCCCTCCCATTGCCACAAGGTCTTACACTCCTTGTCGGGTCGGGGCCAGTAGTCGCCTGGGTGCGGGAAGATGCCTCGGGTGAGTAGGAGAAGATCTTGCGGGTTTTCTTCGTCCATAGAGTCCACAAGCTCCTGGCACTTCTTCGTTACTATTTCAGCTCGCTCCTCGGCGCAGGCCTTGCAGTGCCACAATCTGCGCAGCAGCGTGCCAGGTCCTTGACCGCACAACGGGCACTCGACGGGTTCAAGCTGATATCCAAGGCAGCGAGCTCTGGCTCGAGTCCAGCTGGCATCACTACCGATAGCTCTGATGGCCGCTTTGCCAGATGGTGCAACCTTGCTCGAGTGAAGTGAACGCTTGAGCACATCGTAGCATAACCTCGGGACCCCCAGGACTGATTTGTTGGCAGCAGCCCGCTCCAGACTTCGAAGCACAGCAAGACGCAACAACACCTTCAACAGCCCTGGGCTGACCTCCGTTACCAGCTTCTCCCCGAAATCGTTTTCCAGAGTGACCCAATCTATGAACTTCCACTGGATTCTCCGCAGGCACATGTACATGGCCGAGAACGGACCCTGACCTCGCGCCAAGTAGAAGGCGGCCTCTTCTGGAAGAAAATGCACCAGGCCTCGCGGAGCTCCGCGAAACTGAAACACCAACGGTATGCACCTGCATGGGCACACCAGAGCTCCTTGGAATATCTTACAAGAGGTGCAACCGCCGCGAGCCATGTAGGCTCGTCTTCCATGATCAGGAGGCTTGTGGGAGATCTCCCTTTGCAACTCGGTCCCATCACGGAACCGGCCTGCTGCCGAACACGGTGGAGCTCCCCGTCCGAAATCCCATGGCACTCGGATCCATACAGGACCCCAGGAAGCGGCCCCGAGACCCAGATCTTTTTGGCATGGGAGGTGATCTGTTTTTTTCATGCCCCTGACCTTGCGCGTTCTAGTCTTCAGATAGGCCATGCGAATCTTGAACTTGGACTCTCTGAGGGCCTTTTTGATATTCGCTTTTCTTCTGGACCGGCCTGCTGTAAAGTCGATGCCCAAATCCACGACGCTATCGCACAGGGGTTCCGTGCGGTCGCCGAGGAAAAGCTGAAGCTCCCTGGCCACCGATCCGTCCGAGCAGACAAGGTTGCCCTGGCCTGCCTTGGAGAGCGAGATCGAGCAGCCGCACTCGTGGACCAGCGCGTACTCCAGTTGCCTCGAACCTTCCTTGGTACCGACAAGCACGCCCTGAGCTTTCCCCGTGGAGTCCAGACCCGAGTCATCGATAAACTGAGCCAGGAAAATACCCTTGGCAAGTCGGAGGTTACTCACCGGCCCCAGGATATAAACACGGACCAGGGTCGTGGCCATGGAGCAGCCAGCCACCACTCCTCTACGAGCAAAGAAAGGCCCCGCCACCGCAGAGGCCATGCTAACAACTCGCCCGTACCTGTAGGCCTGGATGCACAGCTGAGTTATCTGCACAGGGAAACCAAACTTCCTGGCCTCCTCCTCCAACCTACGATGGGAGAAGTTTTCATAAAACTTCGTCATGTCCCAGAGAAGCATCGCCGAAACCTCCCCCTTCCTCGTGCTAAGCTCGGCTCGAGCAGCCTGCCGCCACACCGCGTCAGCAGCGCAAGCGAAAGAACTGCCAGAGAAAAAGGCACGAGCGTTTCTGGCCTCCCATTCCGCAGCCAGCTCCCTTCTACACTTGCCCCAAAGCCTGAACAGGGAAACGAACAACCCAATGGGCCTATACCCCCCTGACGCTTTGGATAAAGAACCACCTGGATAATCTGGAGCTGGCGCGGCAGGCTGGAGAGCGATTCGAAGATCGCGAAAAAGAGGCTGACCACCTGCAAGCTGGCGTCGGAGAGCCACGAGTAATGCCGCATGTGAAACCCGTCCACTGCCTGGGCCGTGGACTGCTTGAAGGCAGCCGAGACAGACCTCATGCGATCTGGTGGGGCCATGGGAAGAGGCTGACACACCCCCTCAAACATACGATCAGGAGCCTCCGAAGTCGCCTCCCAAAGTTTGGCCCAGCTCGAGGCCTCACTCTTGAGCAAACTCAGAGGGTCCGAAAGGACCAAACCTCCCGCGGACAAGGTCGTGGTAGGCTTCCAACCAGGGGCCTCCTTGGAGGCCAGGTGCGCGTTTTTACCCTCCTTGATTTTTGTGAGGAACCAGTTTTTCCACCCAGCCTCACCGTCTCGACGAGCTTCGCCTTGAAGCTTGACAACATACTTCTGCACAAGTGAGAGCACATCTTGAGCAGCCTCCAGCCACTCAGCCTGGTTCCAGTGCGAGCACGAGGGCCGACACTCTGGTAACGGTAGCGCTCGCGCTAGAGCTTGGATGGTATCTAGATACTGGTCTCATTCGTCACACCCCTTGATCAGCACGAAAGACGGTGGGTCCAAGATAGCCTTAAGGGTCTTCTGAACTTCAGGAGCTCCATCCCGAAACTCAATCATCAGGTCCTGGAACCGATGAGAAACCCACTTGCCCGCGAACAGCATGGGGTGCCTGAAAGGGGGGGCCTTGTCCTTGATGATGGGAACCCAGTGCAGCTGCGGTGACTTACTGCGGGCACCGTAAAAGGGCAGCGTCTCCTGAGCCAGGTCACATAGCTCCTGCTCAGCCAGATCAGCCCAAAGGCCGTAGGCCCAGTCCAACATGCCTTGGGCCTCCGACAAATTCCCAGTGAGCGCAGTCCCCAGACACCCCTCGGCAACGTGCTGCACCTTGCTCCAATCGGGAGGAGCACGACCGACCCCAATCGGCCTCTCCTTCGGAATATGCGGTGGCTTACGAAACGTGAGCGCGCACAACTGCGACAACCGCGGGTACAACTGCAGGTGGACGGGCTTGTGCGGTGACAGCTGCGCCACTTGCACGATGCTCGTCTCCTGGATGCCTTCGTTATGCCGCCAGTGCAAACAAAATAGTCCAAGAAATTCAGACCTCCCAACGATCTGCAGGTCCCCGAGCCCGACGGTTTGATCAAGGACCCTTCCAGCTTCTCAGGAAACCCAGACTCCAAAAGCAGCTCAGGCGCCATATTCCAGTCTCCCCCCAGAATAGCCTGATGCCCAGACATCTTCACAGTAGCCCCTGCGGTACTAAGAAGATCCAAGCTCTGCTCGAAAGCCCCTCACTGTCGAACAGATACGCCGAGATGACCAGAAACGGAGCATCCCCTGGAAGATGAACCAGAGCATTCGCCAGACGTCCAGGAGCGAGAGCAGAGCCCCACAGAGGCTCATGCAGACCAAGGAACTCCCGAGCAAGAATGCCCACGCCCCCTGAGGAGCCATCCCCTTGACCAAGAATCGCAGGACAGAGGATAGCCTTCCAGCCGTGACGACTGCACCACGAAGTCGCCTCCTTGATAGCCGACCGACCCACAATGTGGTGCTCCTGCAGACAAATGATGTGAGCCGTGGTGTTACTCAGCCACTCCTTGAACGAGTTCCAGCAAGTGGCGTTACAAGTCTCCACTCTGAGGCCGTAACCAGAAGGGTCGGGCGGCTCTGGGGGTGCCTGCAGAAAGTCGAAAGAGCTAGTGGCTCCTATCTGACTGGGGACCCCTGGGTGACCGACAGCACAGGCCGAAAAAAAAGGCGCACAGGGCAGAGGAAGGCGGGGGCTGCCTCCAGCAGCCTCCTCAGAAGACGACCCCGAAGTCGCTGTCGGGCTCGGAGCTCCCGACGTGGTCGACGGGCGCGCCGAAGACGAAGTTGGCGAGCCGCTCGCCGTGCTGACGGTCCCGCAAGCACTGGTAGAAGTACATGGCGATGCACTCGAAGGAGTAGCTGATAGCCGCCTCTTCTCCCCACGCCGAGAAGGACCACCATCATCCGCCACGTGATCACGAACCTGAGTCGGCGAGGCCGCCGACCCCTCACACCTCTCGGCAGCCGCCCAGGGACGAACTCCCTCGCCCTGCCCAGAAGGCGCAAGGCTTGCGCCCAGAGCTTTAACGTCCCCGACCGACTGGGGCCAGGGGAACGTGGAGCCGTCCACGGGGAAGGCTGCCGAGGGTCCGCCCGCGGCGGAGGACGCTCCCCCTCCATTATCCCCCATGGGGGGGGGCCTCTGGCCACATTGACGGCTGCCAGGGGTGGAGGGGGGTCCGACGAGCAGCTCGACCTACGCGTCGTGCCAGGCGACGATGGGGCCGAACCAGTCGACGCGGAAGCCGCCGCTGACGTAGCCGACGTAGAAGAAGTAGTACTGCTTTTCGCAAGCCTCGACTGCCCACCAGCCTTGGCCACATCGCAGTAGTTGAAACGTACACGGCCTCCCCGAGTCGATCGAGCTGACCGACTGCCATGCACAAGAATGCCTCGTAGCGTGTTACCCGCACTCTGATGCGCCCGCCGCTGCAGCGGCCGCACCCTTGCTTGCGCCCTTCGCCGAAGCCGCTGCGACCGCAGCCCGAGCCTCGGCCTTGAGCTGCTCGCTGTCACCAGCTCCACCCGCAGTGCCTGGCTGGCCAGCAGGAGGAGCGCCCGCCCCTTCAGGCGGAGCAGGCTGCCCAGGCTGCCCCGCTGCTGCAGGCGCTGGCTCCTCCTTGGACTCCTCCTCATCGGCCGTGCGGCGCTTCTTCGCCGCCAGCCGCTCCTGCAGGGCCTTGTGCTCGGCCTGCAGGGCCTCTCCCTTCTGGCGCACCTCGCCGAAGAAGCTGCCCGCCATCTGCTTGAAGGACTCGAGCATCTGCTTCTTCCTGCGCTTCGCCTCCGCCAAGGCCTCGGGCCCGAGCTCCTCGAACTCCGCGTAGCCGAAGAGCCCGTCGTCGTCGAGGTCCAGGTCGTCCAGGTCCCCGTCCATGAGCTTGGCCAAGGAGAGCTTGAGTGGTCCCCCAGCATCAGCCGCCGCAGCTTTGCCAGGGGCTCCCACTCCTGCAGCGGCCTCGGCCACCGCTTCCTTGTAGTCGGCCTCCGCGCTCTCGAGCTCGGGAACCAACTCGGCCACCAGCACGCGCTGCTTGTCCACTTGCGCGAGCAGGTCCTGGAGCACCGCACGTTCTCCGCCTCCAGCTTGCTCTTGAGCTTGCGGACCTTCGCATGCGCTTTGTTGGCCCTGAGCTGAGCTGGCTGCTCGCTGCCCTTGCCCAGCTGGTCCAAGAGCTGCTTGTACTTCTTGGCCGTCTGCACATCACCAGACTTCTCTGCCATCGTGACCATGGAGCGCAACTCATCCTTGGAGAGGGCCGTGGTGGCGGACTGGGACTTGGCCTGGATGGCAGCACGGTGCTTGTCGGCCATCTCCTTGTCTCCCTTGCTCTCGGCAAAGGCGACCAGGGCCTGCATGGCGTCCACTCCGAGGTCCACCTCACCCCGAGCAGGAGCACCTCCGCCACCAGCAGGACGAGCACGATCCCTCTTCCACGGCGGCTGCGAGTCCCCGCCGTCGCGCTCGGCTCCGCAGTGCTTGCACCATCGCCACCGCGCCAGGTTCTTGGCACAGCGGCAGTCGGGCTGGGAGCAGCGCCGCATCTCCCCGCCCTCCGATCGCGGTCGCGACGACGCCCTCGATGGTGCCCGCGACCGAGGCTTGCCGCCATCTGCACCCATGTCGGCGAGGTGGCCGTCGCCGTGGTGCCCGCGCAGCAGCCGCCTCGCACGGTCGACTGCCAGCAGGCCGCGAGCCTCCGCCCGCCGCCTCCGCAGACGCCTGTGCCAGGCAGGGGAAGGCGCCCGATGGCGGCGCCCTCGGCCGTCCGTGACGCCCGCCGCCCCTGGGGCAGCAGGCTGGGGGCTGAGACAAAACGGGCCCCTGTGGCCCGCAGGTCCGAGCCAGCCTTGAGCCAAAATGGCTACGGAAAGGATGAGGAGGATGAGGAGGAGGAGGAGGAGGAGGAGGAGGAGGAGGAGGAGGAGGGAGGAGGAGGAGGAGGAGGAGGAGGAGGAGGAGGGGGGGGGCAGGAGGAGGAGGAGGAGGAGGAGAAGGAGGAGTAACTATGGGTGTGTGGTGTCGCTCGCCCTTTCCGAGGGACGGGGCAGGGCCTTCCCGGGAGGACCCCCGGGCGGTGGCCTTCTCGGGTCTGCGCTGGCTCCGGCGCCGCCCCTGGCTCGCTCTGCGCGTTAGGGAGGGCTGGGCCGAACGCCGATCACAGAAATCCGCGCGGAGCTCCGAAGGCTTACCTGTTCATGCAGATGTTTTTTCTCGGAGCTGTCGCGCCCCGATCGCTGTCCTCGACCAATCTCTCGGGGGCCGCTTCGGAGCCGGGGGCGGTCGGGGCCTCAGGGCGGCGGCTGCCAGGCCCCTCCGCTGCCGCCCGCCCAGGGCGTCCCTCGGTCTCCTGCCGCCCTCCTGGGCGCGGGCCCGCAGCTCAGGGCCGCCCGTTGCGGGGGGGGGGCCTCCTCGGAGCCACGTCGCGCGTGCTCCGAGGGCCCACCCTCGCCGCTCTCGAATCGCGCCGGCCAGGACGCCGAAGGTCATGGGCCCCACAGCGCGCCCTTTCCTCCCCCTCTCCCGAGACCCCCGACGTCATGAGTTTTCCATTGCGTCGTTCATTGCCCCAGGGGGGGCCTGTTGTGCCCCGCCCCCCGCATGATTCCGCGTCTGCCATGAGCTGTGCCCCTCGGGGCTTCTCGACCCCGGACAGCATGCTTTTCGCCATGTTCGGCCTCCGGGTGCCCTTCGAAGAACTCTGGAGTTAAGTCGGGCCTGTCCCTCTACAGGGGGAATATTCAAAAATATTCCAAAGCATATCCCGGCAAAGCAACCTAACAGCGATGTGTAGGAGCATATCTGGAAGCATTCCCTTAAGATTCAGATGAGAATCCAGTTGTAGAATTCTGCTGTTCTCGCAGTCGTAGTCGCATTCGCGATGACAGTCGCAGTGGCAACGGCAGTCGCAGTCACAGCCTCAGCCTCAGCCTGCCTCAGCCTCAGCCTCAGCCTGCCTCAGCCTCAGCCTCAGCCTGCTTCAGCCTCAGCCTCAGTCTGCCTTCAGCCTCGGCCTCAGCCTCAGCCTGCCTCAGCCTCAGCCTGCATCAGCCTCAGCCTCAGCCTCAGCCTGCCTCAGCCTCAGCCTGCCTCAGCCTCAGCCTCAGCCTGCCTCAGCCTCAGCCTCAGCCTGCTTCAGCCTCAGCCTCAGTCTGCCTTCAGCTTCGGCCTCAGCCTCAGGCTGCCTCAGCCTCAGCCTGCCTCAGCCTGCCTCAGCATCAGCCTGCCTCAGCATTCAAAATGTGGCCCGGGAATGGAGTTCTGGGAACTCGAAGAGCACGAAGTGGCCTACAGTTGGTTCCGGGCATTCAAAATAAGGCCCGGGAATAAAGTTCTGGGAACTCGAAGACCACGAAGTGGCCTACAGACCACGAAGTGGCCTACAGTTGGCTCCGGGCATTCAAAATGGGCCCGGGAATGGAGTTCTGGGAAGTCGAAGACCACGAAGTGGCCTACAGTTGGCTCCGGGCATTCAGAATGTGGCCCGGGAATGGTGGTTCTGGAAGTCCAAGAGCACGAAGTTGCCTACAGTTGGTTCCGGGCATTCAAAATGTGGTCCGGGAGTGGAGTTCTGGGAAGTCGAAGAGCACGAAGTGGCCTACAGTTGGCTCCGGGCATCCAAAATGTGGCCCGGGAGTGGAGTTCTGGGAAGTCGAAGAGCACGAAGTGGCCTACAGTTGGCTCCGGGCGGCCCGGGAATGGAGTTCTAGGAGGTCGAAGAGCAGGAAGTGTATGATTGTTTGTTTAAAACGAGTCTGGTTCTCGCCTGTCCGGCTCCCGCCCAGACCCCCCTGGGGAGTCATCAGATGCTCTTTTTTGACCCTATTAGAAACCTATCAGTCTTCGCTGTTAGGTAAAAATATGGAGACATTTTTTTTGGTTGTTGTTGTTGTTGCATTTTTGTATACATTTTCAATATTTTCTGCGTGTTCCGAATTTTTCGTCCAAAATCCCCGTGTAGGGGGACACGCCCGACCTAATTCTGGAGCGCCCAGAAAAGACTCAGGGTGAAAAACCGTTCCCTGGGAACGGGTCCAGACCTCTGGGGGTCGACGTTGTGAAAAAAATATCCCGGCAAAGCAACCTAACAGCGATGTGTAGGAGCATATCTGGAAGCATTCCCCTTAAGATTCAGATGAGAATCCAGTTGTAGAATTCTGCTGTTCTCGCAGTCGTAGTCGCATTCGCGATGACAGTCGCAGTGGTAACGGCAGTCGCAGTGACAGCCTCAGCCTCAGCCTGCCTCAGCCTCAGCCTCAGCCTGCTTCAGCCTCAGCCTCAGTCTGCCTTCATCCTCGGCCTCAGCCTCGGGCTGCCTCAGCCTCAGCCTGCATCAGCCTCAGCCTCAGCCTCAGCCTGCCTCAGCATCAGCCTGCATCAGCCTCAGCCTCAGCCTGCCTCAGCCTCAGCCTCAGCCTGCTTCAGCCTCAGCCTCAGTCTGCCTTCAGCCTCGGCCTCAGCCTCAGCCTGCCTCAGCCTGCCTCAGCCTCAGCATCAGCCTGCCTCAGCAGTCAAAATGTGGCCCGGGAATGGAGTTCTGGGAACTCGAAGAACACGAAGTGGCTTACAGTTGGCTCTGGGCATTCAAAATGTGGCCCGGGAATGGAGTGCTGGGATGTCGAAGAACACGAAGTGGCCTACAGTTGGCTCGGGGCATTCAAAATGTGGCCCGGGAGTAAAGTTCTGGGAACTCGAAGACCACGAAGTGGCCTACAGTTGGCTCCGGGCATTCAAAATGTGGCCCGGGAATGGAGTTCTGGGAACTCGAAGAACACAAAATGGCCTACAGTTGGCTCCGGGCATTTAAAATGTAGCCCGGGAATGGAGTTCTGGGAGCTCGAAGACCACGAAGTGGCCTACAGTTGGCTCCGGGCATTCAAAATGTGGCCCGGGAATGGAGTTCTGGGAAGTCGAAGAGCACGAAGTGGCCTACAGTTGGCTCCGGGCATCGAAAATGTAGCCCGGGAATGGAGTGCTGGGAAGTCGAAGAGCACGAAGTGGCCTACAGTTGGTTCCGGGCATCCAAAATGTGGCCCGGGAATGGAGTTCTGGGAGGTCGAAGAGCACGAAGTGTGTGATTGTTTGCTTAAAACGAGCCTGGTTCTCGCCTGTCCGGCTCCCGCCCAGACCCCCCTGGGGAGTCATCAGATGCTCTCTTTTGACCATAGTAGAAACCTATCAGTTTTCGTTGTTAGGTAATCACGACGTCGGGAGTCTGGGTCCACCTCGATCAGACCCGATTTGGTAATTATCGGCAGCGATTCCGGTGGGCTCGGCCCCGTTCGATTCGGACGTATGCCGACCCAGCATTCAGTGCGGCCCAATGCTTGCGTGGCGCTGTTTTGCAAATCACTGCGCGGCGGAATCGGCTCGACTTCGACCCTGCTCCGATTGCAGCCCGATCCGATGCATGCCTCGGTTTGGTTCGACGTACTGGCTCGATGCTTACTATACTCCTGCTCAGAGGCCGGCAGCGGCCCCAAGAATGTCAGCGTGGACCCCGAACAGGGAGATCTTGCACCCTGGGTGTGTGAGCCATGTCGTGTAAGCTATGCGCGATGCAAGCAATGTGGTGCACTCGATGTGTGGTGCAAGCCATGTGGCGTACAGTCAACCCGCATTGCACAGAAGGATGGGAAACCTTCCCAAGGGTACCTTGCAACCTTGCCTCCTTGGTGCATTCTTGGCCACTCTCGTTGGCCGCGCCCCGCTCGAAAAGCCTCGAAACGGCCTTCCAAGGCCCTTGCATCCCTACCGCGCATCCTTATGCTACGGGCCAACTGTACGCTCTGTGGCGTGTATAGGCTACGCGGCGAAGCTATGTGGTGCAAGCTATGCGGTGTGAGCTATGCGGTGCAAGCAAGTTGGCGCAACTGATGTACAGCAGTGGCGCTGAAGAAGGAACCCTTTTGTTTGGGAGGGGCTCGGTGTTCCTTGACCGTTCTACAGCTTGCCTGAGGTTTTCAGGAGGCTTCCATGGGAAGTCGAAGGTTAACTCATGGGAAAACGTTCCTCGTTCGTTTGCGTGAAGGCCTGACGGCCAGTGCCGCCAACCCTGACAGACATCCACGACGACCGGGAGGGGGAGGAGAAGGAAGAGGCGGAGGAGGTGAGGAGGCGGCGGAGATGAAGAGGAGGAGGAGGAAGAGGAGAAGGAGGAGAAGGAGGAGGAGGAGGAGGAGGGGGAGGAGGAGGAGGAGGAGGAGGAGGAGGGGGAGGAGGAGGAGGGAGAGGAGAGGAGGAGGAGGAGGGGAGGAGGAGGAGGAGGAGGAGGAGGAGGAGGACGAGGAGGAGGAGGAGGAGGATGGGGAGGAGGAGGGGGAGGAGGAGGGGGGAGGAGGAGGAGGAGGAGGAGGAGGAGGAGGAGGGGGAGGCGGAGGGGGAGGTTTAAAACTCACGGGCAAGAGGGCCCCGTTCCTCCTTCAGGCCCCCCCCGGCGCACGGGGCGCCCACCGGGCGCAGCCGCGGCAGACGCCGCTGGCGCCCACAGGGCGCCCGCGGCTGCCCTGGAGCTCATCACTATTATTATTATGTTTATTATTATTAGTATTAGTATTATTATTATTAATATCATTGATATTATCATTGTTATTCTGATTATCATTATTCGATCCATTATCAGGTTCATTATTATTATCCATATTATTATTCTTATTATTATTATTACTATTATTATTACTACTATTATTATTATTGTTATTAATAGTATGTGTATGATTATTATTAGTAGTATTAGCAATACTATTAGTACGGTATGATGATGATTATCATTATTATTTGTGTATATATATATACATACCCACATACATACATATATACACGAGACTGCATATGCGCGCTTCGCGCCATGCGCCTTGTTCCGGACCCTCCCCGGCGAAGCAACAGCATCATCGTTTGTTGCAGCAGGGGTGGCCTCGAGGCCTGCACGGGCGACCGGCTCATTCTTCTGATATGCCTGCTGACGCCGCGTTCGCCCGATGCGCTTGCACGCTTGTGCGCAGGAGTGGGGAAGGAATGGCAATTTTTTGCACGCGAAGGGTTTTTGAGGAAGGAAGGAGCGTTCCCATGACACGCCGAAGAAGCCACAGTAGCTCCGGACAAATCGATGTTCGGTCGCTTCATGAATGCCTGGGGAGTTCCAGGCACCCAGGAAATCTTCGATCGTCGAACTTCGAATCTAGATCCATCGGTTGTCTCTCTCGATCGATGAACTTACACCTAGAGCCTCAAGTGTGGAACCAAGGTCGTCGGGTCAGCTCGATGGATGTACTTCGTCGGAAAACGCCGTCTGGGCGATTTGTTTTTTTTTATTATTATTTTTTTTTGTTCGGGGGGCCGTCCTGGGGCCCTCTTGGGCCTTCTTGGGCCTTCCTGGGCCGTCTTGGGGAGCTGCGGCCCCTCAGAGGTTTGTGAAGCAATCTAGGGCCCTCTTGGGGGCCTCCAGTGGCCTTCTCGGGGGTTCCCCATGTTTTTCGTGGATCTCTCTTGGGAGCCTTCTGGGGGCATCTGGCGGGGCTCTCCGGGGCAGTTTTGGGGCCTCTTGGGCCGTCTTGAAACCCTCTGAGGGGCCTCTTGGGCCGTCTTGGGGCGATATTGGGAGCCCATTAGGCCGTCTTGGACATTGCGAAGACCCAAATTTCAGATATGCGAAAAATATACATCGTCCTCAGGGAATGGGACGATGTTTGCTTCTTTGGGGCTCTCTTAACGGCCTCTTGGGGCGTCTTGGGGGCCTTTTGGACCGTCTTCAGACCATCGAGATTCCGCTCTTGTGCTGTCTTGGGTCTATTTTGCGCCTCTCCGATGACCCCTCTGATCGCCTTGAGTCTGAGTCTGTTCGCACGGCCCGGCAAGGCGCCCTGGGAGGCCCTAGGGCCAGCGGACTTATTCCAAGGGCGTCCAGGGGGCCGCCGAGACGTCCGAAAGGGCGTCTGGGGCGTCCCTTGGGGGGGGTCCGGTTTAGAAGGGGGTCCGGGTAATAAAGATATCGGAATAGGAATAATTCCTAAAAGAACCTCGGGCAAGTTTATTTGCGTGGCGTTGCCCCCCCCCCCCCCCCGCCCCTCTTCAGACGATCACTGGCGTGCAAGTGCCTTTCGACTTGCGTGTTGTCCGCACGGTGCAAGTTTTTTGCGGCCCACTTCAGGTTCTTCCAGCCCCCCCCCGTCCGCGCAAGTAAGCTTGCCAGAGTTTTTGGTTGTCCATCCTGGAAGAGGCTCCTGGCCAGACCGCGGCAGACCCGGCCGATCACTCCGACTGCGACCACGGGGCCCCTGGTGCAGGCACTGCTTGGCTAGGGGGTTCCACCCGCCGTGATCTGTTGTCCCACGCCGGCCCCCGTCTTGGCCTCCCGCAGAGGTCAGCTCGCGCTCCCGCAGGCCGGCCTGCCGCTTCGGCCGCGTCGAGCGTCCGCCAGCGCTGCGTCCCAAAAAATGCGTCCTCCTCTCTCTCTCTCTCTCTCTCCTCGTCCCTCCTCCTCCTCCTCCTCCTTCTCCTCCTCCTCCTCCTCCTCCTCCTCCTCCTCCTCCGTAGCCATTTTGGCTCAAGATGCCTAGTTCCGCAGGGGAACAGGTGGATACCGCTAGTCCGCGGCCAGTGCCAGGGCTCTTGAGCCCGACAGCTTTCAACTCTCCGTGTGCCTCCTGCTGCCCGCAGGTGAGCTTTCTCTGTTCCTCAGCTCGTCCATGGCGCCTCCGCAGCAGCGCAGCGCCTACGTCAAGTGCTACTCCTGCTCGTACGCCTGGAACTGGAAGACCAAGCAGACGTGCTACTCCAGGGCTCTTGAGCCCGACAGCTTTCAACTCTCCGTGTGCCTCCTGCTGCCCGCAGGTGAGCTTTCTCTGTTCCTCAGCTCGTCCATGGCGCCTCCGCAGCAGCGCAGCGCCTACGTCAAGTGCTACTCCTGCTCGTACGCCTGGAACTGGAAGACCAAGCAGACGTGCTACTGGTGTGGCAAAGCCTTGGCGCCGTGGACAGATGCCCCGCCTCCGGTTCAAGGAGCTTGGGCGGCCCGTGTCACAGCCGCAGCCCAGGCCGAGTCCAAGTGCACCCAGCAGTCCAGCCCCGAGGGAGGTTGGGAACCGTGGTCATCATGGCCCAAGTCCCGCCGCCGCCGCGGCAAGGGCAACGGCAAGGACCAAGAGGACGACTGGTGGGCCAGCAAGAACGACACCCCCAAGGCTCGCTCCGCCGAGGACATCCTGTCGGAGCTCCAGGCGATCGCCCCCCACATCGACAAGGCAGCCATCAACGGCATCAAGTCGCAGACTCCGCCGCCCCAGCCGCAGAAGCCAGCCGACCTCAACGACATCTACAGCCGCGCCCAGGCTACGGAGCGCCGCTGCAAGAACAACCTGGAGAGGCTGCTCGAGAGCGAGCAAAAGGCGCTCAGCTGGTACACAGAGCGCAAGCAGGCGTCGGAGGAGGCCGCCTACAAGTTGGCAGAAGCCCAGGCCGAGGCCCAAGCGGCTCTCGATGCACTCCAAGCCGCTCGCAATGGCGGCGCAGCTACTCCTACGCCGTCGCAGCAGAACCCGACGTTCAACCTCACCAGCCTCCTCGAGGACGGCGACGTCTCTATCGAAGCGGGTGCGGCGTTCGATCTCCAAGGCCTCGATATCGACGACAGCGACCGCCAGGCATGGGAATCCCTCCAACAGCGCTTCGCCACGGAGCTCAAGGCCAAGGTCACGGAGCTCTTCGGCAACACCGCCAGCCGCATCAGCCAGCTCCGCGCAGAGGCCAGCACCATGCGCACGCGCTTCGCCTCCAAGCGTCAGCGAGCTGACGAGCATGGACACGCCAGAGAGGGAGGTGGACCACCGCCCGCCGCCTCGGCTGCTGCAGGCGAACCCCCAGCGACAGCCGCAGCGGACGCTGAGGGCACTGCGCCCTCTTCGCCAACGGCGCCAAGCGATGAGCCTCCCGCACCTGCTGCTGGCGCTACTTCTGACGGCGGCTATGCCACACAGCCTGTGCCAGCGCTCAACAAGGACCCCGACCTCGAAGACAAGGCACAGAAGATGCTCAGCCAGATGCGCAAGCCCACTGCGACCGCCGCGGCTGGAGCGCAGCAGCCTCTTTAGCCGCCTACAACCCGACCCTGGACGGAATGGTGAGACGGGACGCCTACCGTCAGAGACCAAGAGCTACGACAACCCACCTATCATCAACACAATGGACGCAGTACTCGACCCGTTCGACGAGCTGGCCGAGCTGGACGCCCACATCGATTTCGCAGTCACAGATCAGTACGCTACCGCCCCGCCCGAGACGCTGTCCTCGGTAGGGGGCGATGAGGCGGCACAGTCCGTCGACCCCGTGGCAAGGGGCCCAGGGCAGCCGCAGCGTGCAGCGCGTGCCGACCCTGATGCCGCTCCGCCCGAGACGCTGTCCTCGGTAGGGAGCGATGAGACGGCTCAAGCTGTCGACGTGCAGGTGGCACAGGAACCAGGGGAGCCTTCTCCAAAGGCAAACCCTGATGCCGCCCCGCCCAAGACGCAGTCCTTGGTAGGGGGCGATGAGATGGCGAAAGCTGTCGACACGACCGCAGGGAAATGGTCATGGAAGCCCAGCAGCCCGAGAGCCGACCCCAGACCCGCCTACCAAGACGAATGCCATACGAAGCCCACACTGTCAGACCATTCCCTGTTCTTCTCCAACATTACTCAGTGGGGACCACGGTCGGAGAAATGGCTGGCAGGGCCAGGCAAACAATATCAGATGGTAGCATTGGTTGAAACACACATCTCGTCTGGAAAAGCGCCGCTCATCTACGACAAGCTAGCAGCGGACGGTTGGGGGATATCATCGACTACGGCCGCGCCTACCAACAGATCAGACGGCGGCAACGCGGGTGGCGAGATCATCCTTTCCAGGTATCATGTCCAGGCCACCACGTTCAACCACCTCCGTGACCTCGCCATCTCCCAGCGCAGGCCCGACCCGTTCCTCGGCTTCACGCCCATGGCATGGCACAGACGCTCTGGCAACCTAGTTGTTATTGCAGCGCATCTGGAACCCCACAGGCAGATCGAGGGTGCAGTGCACGATAAGCTACTTTCGCTGGGAGCCTTCGTTACTATGCTCACGGACCCATGGATCATCCTGGCCGATTGGAATATGACACCTGAGCAGCTCGCAGCGACAGAGTGGCTCGCCAAATGGAATGCTACCATCGTGCGAGCACCTGGATCCGCCACGTGCGACAAGGGCCAGGGACTCACGCTTGATTTCGCATTGGTCAAGACTGGCATCGAGCACACGATCTCCATTCGCCAGTGCCCCACCGTACCCTGGGCCACCCATGTTGGCCTTGAAGTTCGAGCAGGCAGTGCAGACCCCTGTTGGTATCAGTCGATCGATACTCCCAAGGCATTCCCCATAGTGGACAGACCCAGGATCCCGCCAGACCCCAACAGCAAGACCGCCATCAAGAAACGTAAAACAGCTGAAGCTCGAGCAGCACGTCTACGTGATCTACCTCCTGAACTCCAACAAGCAGCAGCACAGCTCCAGCCACAAGACGAGCCCGCAGCACAGGAACCTATCCCTTATGCGATCCCCATGGACTTGTGGGAAGAACAATGGCAGGAAGCGGTACCCACACGTTGTAAGCAGCCTCACGCGCACTTCGTGTACAGACACTGGGTGCACGACGCTGACGACCTCAACCTCAAGTACGCCAAATGGGTCACGGCGCTCGAGAACACCATGATCAGCCACCACCAGATCGACCCGAAGGAAGCCGCAGCATACACAGGCCGAGCCCAGGGTTACCAGTTATCTTGGAAGAAGACAGCCGCCGCCCCAGGCCGCGTACACGTACACGACCCTCAGTCGGAATGGTGGGCAATCACGCTCACCCTCATCAAGCGCTACGCTGCGCTTCACGACAAGCCCAAGCACACAGCGCTCATGCAGCAGCAGGCCTCCATCATCCAGCAGCGCGCGGACCACTTCAACACACACATGCACGACCTCCAGTTCGAGAAGGATGAGGACACCATCTTCCGCTGGTTTGCACTCGTCTGGGCCCCGCACTTGGACAAGGATGACACCGACGACTTGGTCACCATTACCGCTACCTGGGCCTCCAGAGCTCTCCCGGCCGCCCTTGCCAAGTCCAAGAGGGCCTACGGGGCTTGGCTCGCCCAGCAATGGAAGCACCGCCCTGGATTACTACACGCCCATGTCAAGCCAGCGCCCGTACGTCACATCGAGGCCTACACGGCCAACCTGACCATCGCCGACCCCACCGTTATCATGGACAACAAGAAGCAACAATGGCAACAAGTATGGCAAGCCACCGAGACCTCTGACGACATCCTACAGGCCCTGTCAAAGGCCAAGGCAGCAGCCGCTCATCAGCCGCTCGAGCCCATCACAGCCGAGATCGTACTCCGCTTTCACGGCCGCATGCCACCCAGTAAAGCACACGGAGTTGACGCCCTAGGACCTCGCGACCTCCACCGACTACCAGAACCAGCAGTCGAAGCTGATGCAGACATCCTCAACTCAGTAGGGCAAGCAGGCATCTGGCCACTACAAATTTCAGGCACCATTGCAGCTCTCGCCGCCAAGAAGTCTGGAGGCGACAGGGTCCTCGGCATGCTACCTCATATGGCCAGACTCTGGTCTCGCATTAGATCGACTGCATCGGCAGCCTGGACGCAAGGTCTGGACGACTTTTGAACTACAGCCATCAAAGGCTCCTCAGCTCTCCAAGCCGCCCTACATAGGGCCTGGTTAGACGAGACAGCCTCAGCACTTGGCATACAGTCGGCCACCTTGCTATTAGACATCCAAAAGTTCTACGACAATATTAAGCTCGCCAACCTCATCATGGTCGGCCTCAACTGCGGCTTTCCCCCCATCATTCTATTACTGGAAGTACAGCTATACCTGGCGCCCAGATTCTTGCGCAGTCGACAATGGGTGAGTATGCCTATCTTCGCCTCCAAAGGCATCATTGCAGGCTCCCCTCACGGCACCACATTGGCACGACTCACGTTACTACCAATTCTTCGGCAAGCCCAAGCTCAGGCAGAGCTTGCCCAGATGTGGACCTTCGTAGACGACACTGTTCTTCGAGTCGAAGGAGTCCTACGTACTCTACAGAAGCATCTCCCCCGTGCCGCCAAGACGCTCTGCGACGGTTTAGAGGAGTTCGAGCTGCCTATCTCAGACAAGACCGTCCTCATCGGCTCCACCCCCAAGGCCCGCCACTCGCTAGCCAAGAAAATGCGACAGTCCGACATCCCAGTTACTGCGACCGCCACGGCCGTCGACCTTGGAGTTGACGCGGCCGCGGCTACTCGACGTGTACAAGCCAAAGCCAGGAAGCGACAGAGCTCAGCCACAGCTAGGTTTCGCAAGATACACCGACTACGGAGCACAGCGCAGCAGGCCCGAATCTCAGCTGGACTGTGGCGCACTGGCGCTCTCCCAGAAGGGGTATTCGGTCATCAGGTGCACGGCCTCGCTCGGCACGCTCTACTACGATGGCGGCGTCAGGCCGCCATTGCTGCCACGGGCGCAGCAGCGGGCCGATGCCTCACTTCCCTCCTCGGCGCCACCTTTGACGGCATGGACCCAGGAGTTTCCCTAAGGATCGGGTTCATAGAGGCATGGCTTCAGCACTGGATACGCCACCCGAGCACGCACGCCAGGATCATCAGGGCCTGGCCAAGGATCAAGACCACCTTGCTCGCCGCAGGCCCCAAGCTGTGGTGCAAGGTCAAGGGACCCACTGGCGCGGCCATCGCGACCCTGCTGGAGGCCAGTTGGGAGCCGACCTCAGCTACCACGTGGAGGCGTACAAAGGACGGCTACATTGAGGGGTGGAACCTCCCCCCTGCCGATGACCCCGACCTCCTCGACGCTGACATTCACACAGTATTGCAGGACCTCAGCGAGGATTTACACAGGCTCCTCTGGACCCAGGCCGCTACGCATGCCCATGGTGACACGCTGGCTGGAGGCGCAGACATGGTCACTATCCGCATTGAACAAAGGAGGTTCCTCGCAAACGGCGACTTCAGCGACTGGGCCCTCAACAACACCATCGTCAGCGGAGGACAGTGGACCAGAGACCGCCTCCACAACGCGGGCTACCAGATCGACAAGAACTGCGACCGATGCAGCGCTGGAGTTCCTGAAACCTTGGTTCACCGAATATGGCAGTGCGAGGCGAATATGGGACCCGAGTTTGAGGCCAGTGACAAGCTACTGCCGCGTGCCGTGGCGGGGGTCGATGCCGACCCCGCCTTGTGGCTCCGTGGCATTCCCTCTGTCGCTCTCACCACGCCCACGTTCGAGCCATTGATTGGGAGGGACGGGTGGGAGTTTGTTGGGGCGGTGCGGGAGGGATTGCCGTCTTGGGAAGGAGCTCGTAACGCAGAGGGCGAGTTGTTTCTTTTTGGTGACGGGTCTGGCGGAGCCTTTTCCGACGACGTCAGGCGACGTCGCGTTGGTTCTGGCCTCGCGGCCCTCCGTTGGGACCCTCCCTCGGCCTCCTGGACCCTCCACGCGGGCCTCCTTGCCCCCCTCCCAGGCCCCCGCCAGACCGTCCCAAGAGGCGAATTATATGCGTTTTGCCTGGCACTTGAGACGTGCCAGCAGGATTTCACGTTTGTTACAGATCACCTAGCCCTGCAGCGTGGTTGGCAGAATGGCAGATGTCTCAGGCCAGGCAGCCTTGGAGGTAAGAATAAGAATGGGGATCTCTGGCTGAGAATTCGGCACCTCGTGCAGGATCGACCTGGCGGCGTCTCCTCGGTCACGGTGCTCTGGACCCCATCTCATGCCGATCCCCAGACTTTGCATGGTTTCCAAAAATTTCTTGCTCTCGGCAACCAGCAAGCCGACGAGCTCGCGGGAAGCGCGGCCCACAAGTCGGCCACCCTTGCCCTCCCGCCTGTTCCCAGGACCGATGAATACGATGCTATCGCAGCCATTGTCCGACAGAGGGCACGACTGATCCTACGTTCCTTAGGCAAGAATTCAGAGCCTCGAGGACTGTGGCCAGAGAGGCAACCCACCCAGGAGGCAGCCCCTCGTTCTATGTTGCAGACCGCGATCGCGGCTTCTCAGCACAAATTCGAGCGGTGTGCAGATAAATGGCGATGCTCTGCCTGCCTCATCATCGTCGATGCTTGCCACGTTATTCCAGCTGCCGCCACGGAGTGTGTACCGCCTTGCCCCCTTCCCGAGTTTGCTGCGTGTGGCGAGGTGCTGTGGTCGCGGGGTCCCCGTGTGATCAGTGGCAAGGCGATACACCCCTCCCACACGTTGGCCACCATCCCCAAGTGGCAAATGTTCTTCTGTGTGAAGTGCGGCCATACGGCCACACACCAGGTTAAAAGCCTACAGTTTCCTTGCCCTCTCTCCCACCAAGTGGGAGAGCGCAGGGCCCTGGGACCCACTGGCAAAGGCCTCGAAAACCTCAGCAGGATCAGGCGAGGCCTTCACCCGTCCAGATCGGGTCCCAGCAAGTCTGTTCTAGAGGCTATGCACGTTTCGGCAGCCGAAGCCGCGATCGGTTCCTACGCGGCGGGTGCTGCCTCCGAGTAAATTGTGAGGCCAGGGGGGCCTGTCGCGGTGTGCCGTGGGATGTCGCCCCCCACGGCCCTCCGAGAAATATTGGATGGCCCCCCTGGCGTCTCCGGGTTCCGAACGGACTACGTCCGATTGCTCCACTCCACTCCTCCTCCTCCTCCTCCTCCTCCTCCTCCTCCTCCTCCTCCTCCTCCTCCTCCTCCTCCTCCTCCTCCTCCTCCTCCTCCTCCTCCCCCCCTCCGCGGCCCGCCGAAAGCCGAGCACCAGGAGGCCATTCCCGCCCAGGGCCGCTTTGGCGTGCAGCTGGTGCCCTGACGTCCTCCGGTATGTTTTTCAATCCGCGGCTTGGGCGCGGCGCGTGGGCGCATCCTCGCCTCTCGGCCGGCGCCGGTCGGCGCTGCATGGCGTCGCCCCCCGCGCGCCAGCGCGCGCTTCCATCCGAGGGTTACGTCGGGCATGTCCTCGTAGATGCGGATTTTTGGACGGGAAACTAAAAATTGCCAAGACAAGTTCAAACAGAACCAGAACTAACTAGTAGGAACACCGTCCCCATCTCATGCTTTGACAATTGTTGAGTATTCCTCCTGTAGATGGACGTGCCCGATTCGATCCGATGGGGGGGGCCCTCCCGAGAGCGTTCCTAGAAGGCCTGCCGCCCGAGGCAGCGCCTGCCGCTTCGCGCACCCCGCCGGGAAGCAGCTCTGCATCCGGGAGGAGGGCCGCGAGGAGGCGCTGACAGACGAGGCGCGGCTCCGCGCCATCCTCGTCCTCCGCCTGCCCCCTCCTCTGCCTTCTCCAGCGCCTCCCGCTCCTCCTCCTTGCCCCTCCTCCGCCTTGCCTCTCCTCCTCCTCCTCCTCCTCCTCCTCCTCCTCCTCCTCCTCCTCCTCCTCCTCCTCCTCCTCCTTGCCCCTCCTCCCTCCTTTTCGTGCCCTTCCTCTCCTCCTCCTCCTCCTCCTCCTCCTCCTCCTCCTCCTCCTCCTTCTGCTTCTCCTCCTCCTCCTCCTCCTCCTCCTCTTCTCCCCGCCTGCGGAGGCGAGTGCCCCCCCCCCTCAGCCCCATCACGTCTGTCGAGGAGTTGGGTTGGCAGGGCCCCCCAGTCTCCGCTCCTACAACGTTACCCCTGCTTAGGTAGCCCTCCGCCTGCGCCTTTACCCTGCCGCCGGCGGTCCAGGCGCTTTTTGATTTTTCCCAACCATCCTGCTGTCCCCGCGTTCCTCCTCCTTGAAGAGACGTCGCCCCGCGTTCCTCCTTCCTCCTCCTTCCTCCTCCTCCCCTTCCTCCCCCCTCCTCCCCATCCCCCACCCATTCTGGCACACCCCTCACACGTTTCGTGGCCCCGTAGGGAGCTCCACCGAAGGCCCCAGTGGCTGCGCCCGCATGCGGTTCCACCCCCCATTCTGGCACACCCCTCACACGTTTCGTGGCCCCATAGGGAGCTCCACCGGCCCCAGTGGCTGCGCCCGCATGCGGTTCCACCCATTCTGGCACACCCCTCACACGTTTCGTGGCCCCATAGGGAGCTCCACCGAAGGCCCCAGTGGCTGCGCCCGCATGCGGTTCCACCCCCCATTCTGGCACACCCCTCACACGTTTCGTGGCCCCATAGGGAGCTCCACCGAAGGCCCCAGTGGCTGCGCCCGCATGCGGTTCCACCCCCCATTCTGGCACACCCCTCACACGTTTCGTGGCCCCATAGGGAGCTCCACCGAAGGCCCCAGTGGCTGCGCCCGCATGCGGTTCCACCCCCCATTCTGGCACACCCCTCACACGTTTCGTGGCCCCATAGGGAGCTCCACCGAAGGCCCCAGTGGCTGCGCCCGCATGCGCTTCCACCCCCCATTCTGGCACACCCCTCACACGTTTCGTGGCCCCATAGGGAGCTCCACCGAAGGCCCCAGTGGCTGCGCCCGCATGCGGTTCCACCCCCCATTCGGCACACCCCTCACACGTTTCGTGGCCCCATAGGGAGCTCCACCGAAGGCCCCAGTGGCTGCGCCCGCATGCGGTTCCACCCCCCATTCTGGCACACCCCTCACACGTTTCGTGGCCCCATAGGGAGCTCCACCGAAGGCCCCAGTGGCTGCGCCCGCATGCGGTTCCACCCCCCATTCTGGCACACCCCTCACACGTTTCGTGGCCCCATAGGGAGCTCCACCGAAGGCCCCAGTGGCTGCGCCCGCATGCGGTTCCACCCACCATTCTGGCACACCCCTCACACGTTTCGTGGCCCCATGGGGAGCTCCACCGAAGGCCCCAGTGACTGCGCCCGCATGCGGTTCCACCCCCCATTCTGGCACACCCCTCACACGTTTCGTGGCCCCATAGGGAGCTCCACCGAAGGCCCCAGTGGCTGCGCCCGCATGCGGTTCCACCCCCCATTCTGGCACACCCCTCACACGTTTCGTGGCCCCATAGGGAGCTCCACCGAAGGCCCCAGTGGCTGCGCCCGCATGCGGTTCCACCCCCCATTCTGGCACACCCCTCACACGTTTCGTGGCCCCATAGGGAGCTCCACCGAAGGCCCCAGTGGCTGCGCTCGCATGCGGTCCACCCCCCATTCGGCACACCCCTCACACGCTTCGTGGGTGGCTCCATGGGGAGCTCCACCGAACGCCCCAGTGGCTGCGCTCGCATGTGGTTCCCCCCCCCATTTCGGCACACCCCTCACACGGTTCGTGGCCCCATAGAGAGCTCCACCGAAGGCCCCAGTGGCTGCGCTCGCATGCGGTTCCACCCTCTTTTTCGGCACGCCCTTCACACGTCTCGTGGCCCCATAGGGAGCTCCACCGAAGGCCCCAGTGGCTGCGCTCGCATGCGGTTCCACCCCCCATTTCGGCACACCCCTCACACGTTTCGTGGCCCCATAGGGGGCTCCACCAAAGGTCCCAGTGGCACTGCCCGCTTGCGTCCGCCACCACCCAGCACAGCCCTTGTTCCCTGCGCTTCACCCACCCAGAACAGCGCTTCGTAGCCTTATAGGGAGCTCCACCAAAGGTCCCAGCGGCACCGCCCGCATGCGTCCGCCACCACCCTGCACAGCCCTTGCTCCCTGCCTGCGTTTCACCCACCCAGTACAGCGCTTCGTGGCCCCAATAGGGAGCTCCACCGAAGGTCCCAGTGGCACCGCTCGCATGCGTCCGCCACCACGCAGCACAGCCCTTGCTGACCGCGTCTCACCCACCCAGTACAGCGTTTCGTGACCTCATAGGGAGCTCCACCGAAGGTCCCAGTGGCACCGCCCGCATGCGTTCGCCACCACCCAGCACAATTGCGGCATTCACAACTGCATATGGTTGGGTCCTTCGCCAGGCTAATTTTTGAGAGTGGTTCGGGAGGCCTGCTCTCCACCGGTCCTCGTCGCCGTCGGTGCGGCTTGTCTGCGGTTGCGGTCAGGAATGTACGCCCATCTGACGGCCCTCTCGTCTGATTTGTCCCAGGCGGTCTTCTCGATAGCTTCTTAACAGCATGTCCCGACCAGTTCCTTGTGCTGGGCTCGTTGCGCTTGCCCCGTGTCTCGAAGAGGTAAATGGTCCAGTGCATCGCATCGCTGGATGCATGTCCGTGCCGACGTTACGTATGGAGGGCGGGGTCGGGATCGGAGCGTGGATGGGAGAAACAGTGACATCATGTGCTATGGACGCCATGGGCCTGTGTAGTGTCACTGCCGAGTGGACGCTGTCTCATGTCTTCCCGGACGGCCCTGGTCTTTCAGAGCGTGAGGGTCCTGGGTCTCTCTGGGTCTCTTGAGCCCCTCACTGATGCCTGGGGCACCGCAGCAGCTTGACGCAGGGCTCGAAGGGAACTTGCTGACGCCGCCGCGGCCGACCCACGAGGTCCTTGGAGGGCCCTGTCGTTGTGGAGCGGTCCGGGCGAGGCGCCAAATGAGAAAGCTGCTGCCCGAAGTATAGCGCCCACACGGTCACACGGTGGCGCACTCCGCGGCCGAGGCGATGACGGCTTGCTGTCGGTTGCGCTGTGTGTTAGGCATCCGGGGCCGGATCTAAAAGAAGGCCGCCTAGCGGTTGCTACAAGGCAGTCAGTCAGCCATGTCAGTGCGCCTCGCAGAAGCCGAACAACACGCGCGAGAAACAGACCAAAGCATGACGTCAAGGCGGTGGCAATGTTCGGCCTCTGTGGGGCCGGCACGACGGGGCCCCAGGGCCGCCAATTCAGCGGCTCGAGCTCAGAAGCCAGTCTGCGGGAACCTTCTTGGGGCCCGCGTGGCGAAACGCACGACGCTGGAGGCCTTGGAAGGCGGAGGGGAATCGGCGTCACCCCAACATACTCATACTATATGTGCGTCGCCCCCCCCAGGGGCGCCGCGCGCACCGAGTTCTCTTACAGTGTATGCGTCGTGGCGGGCGCGTTCGGGCCATTCCGCTCGGCAAACGATCTGCTGCAAGATGGGTATCATATGTTGGGGTCGGACGCGCGCCTCCGAGGAGGACGTATATAGTACTGGTATGTCTCTGTGCGCCCCAGGGAATGAGGGAGAGGAGGGAGCGACGGGGCGGGGGCAGCGGGAGGACTTGCTGCATCGGGGACTGCCACGAGGCTTCGTGGCACGGTCTCGCGCGTGTGGCCTCGTTCGAACACCTCGAGGGCAGAAAGGCAGAAGGGCACGGGCGCCGCTGCCCTCCCTGCAGTGGAGGCCCATGCCACGAAGCACCCTGCTTGCCTCCAGGGTGCCCTGGGTTTCTTGGGTTTCGATGGTTCTGCGATGGAAGCGTGACGTTCCCACACCACATGTCACTGGACGCCCTGGGGTCTCAGGGTTGGGGTTCTTGTGGACGGTTGCTTGTAGTCCAGCCCCCACTGTACAGAACGATCCTCCCTGAGCTCGGCCTTGTGGCAGCCCCCGGTAAGTAGCAGGAGGACCTATAGTCAGAGGCCAGCAACATATGCACACGTACGCGATTAGCTTCCTCTGGAGTGCGTGTCAACGCGGACGTTCGTGCAGGCAAGACCGTGGAGGGCGTACATGTACATATGTCGTTGCTCGCCCATATAGATCCCCGATGCCATGAATTAATCATGACGTGAAGTCCCGGTGGTCTCGACCCATCTCTGAGGAGTGGCTCCTCATCTTGAGTTGCTCTTCAGCGGTCTCTGGGGCTCGGCGAGGGCCCGCAGAGGCCGAGAACGGCGAAGAAGAGTGGCGTCATGTTTGCGTCCACGATGCGAGAGGGTCTGGGGAGCAATACACACAGTCGAGACTGATTGGTAGGTCGACCCTGCCAAGTCGAGGGTACTCTTGTAGCCTGAGCTTCGCGACCCATGCCTTCTCACGTTCCTGTGGCAATGTGGCCCTCGGAAGGGTCTCGTGTCCTCTCGCGTGTCCTCTCCGACCAACCCCGACTGTTAGCCGCAGCAGCGGAAGAGAGAAGCCAGCAGCGGCCGCAGCAGGAAGAGGGTCCTTAGGCCCCCGGCGGGAGGCGGACCTGAACTCGGTGCGGAGCTCGCCGAGCAGCGCGTGGCTGGGGGTGCGGGAGCGCTCCGCCCGGCGAAGCTGGGCCGAGGAGACCCGCGGAGTCGGCGGCAGGCCCGGCCACCTCCCATCCCAAGCCTGCCTTTCCCAGACATGCTCGCGTCGTCCAACAGTCACGACGGACGGTTCCTGCCAGTTTTTGACCTCTGGGGGCTCTCGCTGGGCCCCCGGGGACCGTCCACAGAACGACGAGAGGCCAGTCCCCGGGGAAAGAGCCGGGACTTCCGGGTACCCCGTCCGGAAGAGCAAGACCCCGGATGTCTGGGCTCCCAGACCCCCGACGTCATGATTTTTCCATGACGTGACCCCAGGAGCTTGAACCCCTTCTCAGGGGCCAGTTTTTTTCGTCCTGAGTCATGTTTCGACGGCCCCGAGGCCCCGGAGGGGCCCCCGGAGGCCAAACATAGCGAAGAACCTCCCGTCGTGACTTGTTCACGACGCGAGAGGGTCCGGGTTATGGGATCGGAGCAGATGCGGTCGGAGGGTGCTGCCGCATCGGCGACGGATGGGCGAGGACGCGGCTGGATTGGAAGCCCGATATGCCTTCCGTCCTGGCGTCGCCCACGCATCGCTGGCCGACACCTCGGCGATCCGGTGGCCCCGTCTGCTGCGGCGCCACTTGAGCGATGCAAGAAAACGGGTTCGATTGCGCCGGCATTCGCGCGTACGCTGCTCGCGAAGGGCGCGCGTAAGCGCCCTCGTCTCCATTGTGACTTTCCGCGCTGGTGGCCCGCGTAAGCCACCGCGTAAGGTCGATGCGCCATCTCGCGTGAGGCCCGTTTTTAATCGTCGCTAGATTGGCAGGCCCTCGCTCGATTTTTCGTGGCCCTTCGGTCGGCGATTCGGTCGTTTCTGTTCCCTCCTTTCGGGCCCCCCTCTCTCCGCGGGCTGCGGTCTTTTGGACGCAGCCAGCCCTTGAACTTGCATCTCTCCTCTGCCCTCAAACCACTGGGAACCATCCTGGTGACCGCCCGTTTGTGCATGTACTGGGGTGATGTGGGTTTCCGCTCACGCGAAATCCATTCTTGAGATCCGACGTTGCGAAAAGTGCAATGTTGAAGCCCTGGGCCCAATCTTTCTGCGGCATCTTTCAGGCCAGATGGACATGTGATAGCCCCTGGTCCCGAGACTCGGCGAAAACGCCGGGCGCGAAGAAAATTGCAACGCCCAGGTATGCCTGGGGCCAACCCAGACCCGGACCCCTTCCCTGCAGGACTGGCTTATCAGCCTGAGTCCTTTTGTTGTTGAAAGTCCCGAGGCCCGGTGAGGGCCCTTAGAGGACGACAATAGCGACAAAGGTCCCGCCGTGATCTTGTTCACACCGCGAGGGGGTCTGGAAAGCAGAAACGTCGTCGGGTTGATCGCCTCTTTCCGACAGGGAGGGGGGGGGAAGGCGGCGCCGCGTCGTGTGGGCCTCACCGGGCCCGGCCTGCCTCACTGCCCGACCCTCCGTCATGGGGTGGAGGCCGGGGGCGGCAAAGAGGGGGGTGATGACTAGGGGGGGGGGATATCATGGCGGGGGCCGTGATATTCCCCGAGATTTCATGGCGCCTCTTCTTATTTCATTACGTCCCTGGTCCCCCCGCTGGGCCGCGCACATGCCGCCGGTCATGATTTGCACCCCCCTCTTGGACACCCCCCTCTTGGCCGCTCCTGAGGAGGGGATGGAGGTAGGACACGGGGCCGTCGGTGCCCTCCGCGCAGCCAGGCCCCCCTTCGTCCCCGACCCCCAGCGCGCTGCGACAACAAATCGTGGCGGGAGGTGTATGTCCGCAAGCTTGGGCCTCCTCCGCGGGGCCCTTTCCCGGGCCCCGGGGCCGTCAAAAAACGGCTCAGGATGAGAATGAGGAGGGGAAAAAACACACAGACATAATTAATCGTCGATCCCCCAGAAAATATTGCAAAATATGGGAAGTGGGGGGGAAGACAAAAACAAATATGGGGAATATTTTTATTTGTGTGCATTTACTTGTGTGTCCCAGGGCCCCTTCAGAAAAGCCCGTCCCTGGGAAGGGGTCCAGGCCTCTTGGGGTCGACGTCGTGAAAGTCACGACGTCTGGGGTCCGGGTATTGTCCAGGGTCGAGGGGGCCCGCGGCGTCGTGAGGGCTTGGGGTGGGGGGGGGTCGGGCAGCGCCAGAAGGCGTTACCAGTGCTGGGCGTTGCTGACGCTTTCAAAGTGTTTTTTTACAAGAGACTTTGGGGGCCGTTTGGGAACGCCCTGGAGCGATCTTGACGCCAACTTCCCCTCGAGGAAGTGCGGCGCTTCCTCGAGGAGGAGACCACGCCCCTGGTGGTGACCCCCCCAGGCATTGCCCCAGGGGTGGTAGAAGGAGGAGGAGGAGGAGGCGACGGCGGAGGCGGAGGCGGAGGAGGAGGCGGAGGCGGAGGAGGAGGAGGAGGAGGAGGAGGAGGCGGAGGAGGAGGAGGAGGCGGAGGCGGAGGCGGAGGCGGAGGCGGAGGAGGAGGTGGAGGCGGAGGAGGAGGAGGTGCAGGCGGAGGCGGGGGGACGCGTCTTAGGGTTCTTTGCAGCAATTTCGAGGCGGATCCAGCTTTGGGCCGAGGCAGATCCAGCAGTCTGGAGGCGGGATCTGGTACCGCAGACCAGGGGGGGGCACAGCACCAGGAGAGCCCTGCCTGGCTCCTCGCGAGGGTGGTGGCCGCGGTGATGGTGTCGTCTTGCCTTGCCCCTGACACGTCTGTCCTCGATCGTCGGTTCCCCTCCTCCATCTTCCTCCTCCTCCATCTTCCTCCTCCTCCGCCTCCTCCTCCTCCTTCTCCTCCTCCCCAGGAGGAATGCCGAATCTCGAGGCATCCTGAAAAAAGTGCGCTCTTCACAGAAGACTTGACGAGACGTGTTGAAAGACAGAGGCCTCATAACATGCACCCAGTCGTGTTCCGGGAAAGGCTCCTCGGCAGAATGAGCCTGAACAGCGTCCGTCTTGATGCGCTCCCCCCTAGTCCCCCACTCTCCTGACGTTCGTTCTCGCAGGCGACTTCTCGCCCCCAGTCCCCGAGTCCTCTTCAGAAACCTGGCCGCTCACGGAACACGAGGAACTCGAGGATGCACCCTCGGGGGGGGGACTATTCGGACGCACCCCTGTCGAAGATGGACGTCCCCCTATCGTGCATCCCCGAGTTTGGCCCCAGAGCCCTCGTCCGGTCGAGGCTCCCAGAGAACTCGGGGATTGGGGTCGCCATGCTTCCCGTCCAAGGACCTCCGACGTCGTCATTTTTGTCGCGGCGTGGACACCCAGAGGTCCTCCTCCTCCTCCCCGGCCCTCCTCCTCCCCCTCCTCCTCCTCGGCCCTCCTCCTCCTCCTCCCTCTCCTCCTCCTCCTCCTCTTCCTCCTCCTCCTCCTCCTCCTCATCCTCCTCCTCCCTCTCCTCCTCCTCGGCCTCCTCCTCCTCCTCCCTCTCCTCCTCCTCCTCCTCCTCCTCCTCCTCCTCCTCCTCCTCCTTCAAGACCACTTCCCCAGGACTGGCTTTCCATCCTGCGTCGCCTCTTGACAGCCCCGAGGCCCAGCGAGGCCCCTCCCAGGGCCGATCAGTGTGAAGCATCGTCCCTCGTGCATGTTCTTTCGCACAGCGGGAGGAGGCCTGGGGCCGCGGTCCGGAGCTCCACGCAAAACGAGACTTTTCCCCGCTGGCCCTGGCCCGCTGCGCCGCGGCGCGACGCGCTGACCGAGCCCCCGCCCCCGGCGCAGTCACGCCCCCGCGCTCCTCCCGGCCGCCCACCCCCGCGGAGCGGAGCGCGGCACGCTGCCGGCCCGCAGGGCACGGGAGGTCGCCGGGGCCCGCGGCCACGGCCACGCGGCGCAGACGCGTCGGGCCGCACGCCCGGCGATGCTCGATCCTCGACCCGCCCCCCCAGCCCCCGGAGGAGAGCGAGGAGACCTGCCCCCCCGACCTCGACGGCGCCAGCACGGCGGACAACTCGAGCCCGAGCCCTCGGCGCAGCACGCTCAGCATCGCCGCGAACATCCCCGAGGAGCGCCTGCGCCCGATGGCGTGGCCCGCGTCGTCGACCGTCGGCCGAGCCTCGAGGTTCGAGGAGCTGCTTGTTCGCAGTGCTCGGCGTTCGTTTCGCCGTTTTCGGCCGCCGCGGCTTGTCTCAGGCCCCGGGACCTTCGAGAATCGACACGGGATGGAACATCCCCCCAGGATGGACCCCAGGATTGGGGTCTCGAAGAGGGGGGTTATCCCAAGGTGGGGTTAGGGATTGAACCCAGTTCGGTGCTCACATTTCTTCTCTCTGATGACAGTTTAAATCGATGTTCCTCTAGCCCCCCGCCCCCCCTGTCCAACCTATACGCCCCAACGAGAGGAGGGGTCAGTGGGATCGATTCTGCGTGGAGTGCAAGCGGCACCGTCTTCGCCGTCGCCCTCTGCCTCGGCGTTGCCGTCGATGTTGCTCTCGGTGTTGCGTCGGTGCTACCGCGGTACTTCTTGCAGCCCGAGGATATTCACATACGGGATCTTGCCGTCAGATTCATCATCATCAGCTTTTTTTTGACGGCCCCTAGGGGGCCCGTCAAGGACCCCCAGAGGCCCAGGATGCCCATAGCACTTGTCATCTCGAACTGGCCACGAAAGGGGGGGTCTTGTACCACGCCCTCCCCCAGACATGCATGTTCGCGTCGTGGAAGAAAAAAGCACGACGTGCGGTGGTTGTGGCTGTTTCCGTCCTCGCGGGAGTCCTCGCCAAGGTCTCCAGTGGCTGTCGCAAAACGACGCGGGATGCAGAACGGGACCCCCGGGGGCAGAGGTCGGCGGGTTTC
The DNA here is from genome assembly GCA_963575745.1 of Prorocentrum cordatum. Classification (NCBI taxonomy): domain Eukaryota; class Dinophyceae; order Prorocentrales; family Prorocentraceae; genus Prorocentrum; species Prorocentrum cordatum. The sequence goes on along the minus strand of CAUYUJ010021046.1, from coordinate 32,165 downwards.
CTGGGGGGGGGGGGGGGGGGGGGGGGCGCACTGGCAGAAGTCAGGGCATCGTGTGCCTGGGCCCTCGGCCCCTCGGCCCCTTCCCGCCTCCATCCGCTCGCGCAGGAGGGCCCGGGCTCCTCCGCCTCCTCCTCCTCCTCCTCCTCCTCCTTCTCGTCCTCCTCCCCCTCCTCCTCCTCCTCCTCCTCCTTCTCCTCCTCCTCCTCCTTCTCCTCCTCCTCCTCCTCCTCCCCCTCCTCTTCCCGATGCATCGGAGCGCTCGTCTGACCGCTCCACATCTAGGCCTCAGGCTAACATTCTGTAGTGACAGCCGAGACCTTGTCTCTTCCCTCAGGGAGGAAACCAGCTCTAAGCCTCTTGAGGGCCTTTAACCCATGCGCCCCAGGCGTTTTGCGAGGGGAGGACAGAGACTTCAACTGCGTGGAGGAATATGCCCCACATCTCACGCACGCGACTGCGGGGTTCCGCGGGTGCCACAAATGTGGTACGGTGTCTAAGGCAACCAACTTATGCGGAGCTCCTCCTCGAGCCTCCAGAACCTTCGAGGCCTCAACAGCACGCACAACAATCGATCCTGCGCACTCGCTTTGCGCAGGCTCCAACACGCGTCAGAGACGGCACCAGCGGCTTCCGTCGGGGCCATGCCAATCGTGCTCGCTAATCGCTCGCACGTGCCGAATCGGGCCAGACGCTCGCGGCCGAATCGGTCTCGCCGAGTGCCGAGTCGCAACACAGTCAAGACTATCCATCGCAGCCCCGACGGTGCCTACCCAGTGCGCCACGCGCTCTACCAGCGCGTGCGACTTGGACCTGAGCTGTCTGACTTCACTCGGAACTCTGAAACTGGCGGCAGCAGGCTTGGCCCACACATCGGCCTGGCAGTTTCCGAACATGCCCGACCTGAAAATCCGCCCCGCGACGACCGCTTCCGCGGAGAGATGCGCTTTTATCTTAAGCGCCACCAAGCCGCTCTTGCCGAGACCTCCAAAATCCTCCAGGAGAGACCAGAAGCGACGCCAGAGGTGCCAAACGCAGTGGTGCGCTCAGCGCCTCTGACACAAACTCCATCATTCACAAACGCACTGCCCGTGATGGCCACAATCGGAGGGACAGCAACCTTCGGCAAATGCACCAGCGCGGTCAGCTCCGCGCCCTCCACGTCCCTGGCGGGCTCCGCGCCCTCCACGTCCATGACCTCGAGAGGGTTGGACGTGATCGTAACAGTCGCCCATCCCGCGACCAACCCTTCCGCCCGGTCCCCCCCAAAGACCGATCCGTCGAGGCAGGCACAAAGGGGCCTGGATCATGCCAGGGCCAGAGCGGCGGTGCCAGGCGATCTGCCGATACGCAGGCGGCCTCCACCTCTCAGGCAATTTTGTACGAGCCCAGAGACATATTTCAAGCATGGTCGTAACGACTTGGGTCGCCCGCCCTGTTCGTCAAAACTCCAAACTCATCGGGCACAGGCGGACGCTCAGTGGCATCACAGAAACGAATGGCGATGAAGCAGAGTGCCCTCCGATCCGCACAGCAAACACGCAGCGTCCGCAGAGAAGCCCGCGTCGAACTTCCTCGCCATCGGCCACTGACCATTGACAATGACCGATTGGAGGTACCCTCTCTGCGTGTTAGCGAGGTGCGGCACATCTTTGCACTCACTAGATCGGCACCTCCCTGTGTTCATCAGAGACGCAAGCGGCTCCCAAACAGCGCCGCCAGCCAGATGCCCCAAGGACTCGTCCAGAGGCACGTACATCCACTGCCAGGCCTGAACGGCCCTGTTCAGGAGTTGCGCTACAAGCCACGGGCAAGCCTCTCCAACATCAATCACGTCACCCTCACGCGTGACCCATCGGAAAGGCTCCAATATGGTCCATCCGATGCGCTCTAAAGAAAGCCTCACAGCCCACAAGGAAACTTCGAGGATCCTCAATGGCACCCAGGACTCCCGCAAGGCCCTCACGAACGTCACGACGGGCGCCATCGTGGCTCGATACATCGAGCCGAGCTTGCCATGACACATCAAAGTGAGGGTCTGACTCTTGCCTGCAACTCTCGGCTCGATCGCCTCCTCATCATCATCATCATCATCATCATCATCATCATCATCATCATCATCATCATCATCATCATCATCATCATGAGCATCATGAGCATCATCATCAGCAGCATCATCATCATCACCATCATCATCATCATCATCATCATCATCATCATCATCATCATCATCATCATCATCATCATCAGCCCCCTCCATCTCCTCCTCCTCCTCCTCCTCCGCCTTCTCCTCCCCCTCCTCCCCCTCCTCCTCCTCCTCCCCCTCCCCCTCCTCCCCCTCTCCCTCCCCCCTCCCCCTCCCTCCGCCCCCACCTCCTCCTCCTCCCTCCTCCTCCCTCCTCCTCCTCCTCCTCCTTCCCCCCCCCCTCCTCCTCCTCCTCCTCCTCCCCCTCCTCCTCCGCCTCCTCCTCCCCGCCCTCCCTCCCCTCGCGCGGCAGCCCGGCCCGTCGCCCCAGTCGCTTTCCCTGCCGCCCCGGGGGCCGCGCTCCCAGCGCCGCCCGCGGGCGGGGCGGAGACCTCTGGGCGGAGGGGGGGGGGCGCGAGGGGCGGGCGGAGGGGGCCACGGGGAGCCCGCACTCGGGCTGCGTCGGGCCTGGCCCTCGACAGGAGGGGACCTCCAACAGAGTCCGAACATGCTGGGGGGGACGTTTGTTTGCTCTTTCTTTGTCTGTCTTGTTCATTTGACTTTTGCTCACTTGTATCATACATGTCATATACCTTATAATTCCTATAGTCTTCATCTTGTTCAAGTGTTATTTACTTTTAAGGGGGGATGTTTTCATTTTTTATCGACAAATGTATGTTTGACTAGTCTGGAATATGTTTGGGGTATGTTGTATGTGTCGTCCAGAATCCGCCTGCAGGAGGACATGCCCGACCTCACCCCAGCGCCGCTGCGGGTGGGGAAGGCCCTCGCTGCTCCCCTCCTCCTGGCCTTTGCCCGCTGCGGGAGGAGAGAAAGTACCCATACCGCTACCCGTAAGTCGGGCATGTCCCTACACAGGAATCATTTTCAAAAATAAGTTCAATAACACAAAATAGTATGGGGATGTTGTTTGGAATTATGTTTGAGTATGCTTTGAATATGTTGTGATTATTTTCAATTGTTCGTCCAAGCTCCGCATGTAGGAGGACATGCCCGACCTAACGTTGCCCCTGCCTCGTGTTGTCCTTGTCGGGCCTCCTGGGGGGCCCTCGTCGCCACCGTAGGATTCGCCCCGATGTGTTCTGGTCGGGACGCTCCCCGGGAGAAGTCTGGGGAGCAGCGGTCTCGGTGCCCTTGGATTTCCCCACTTCTTGCCCCCAGTCCTCCCATGTGTCCTCCCTGTCCGTCCTCCTACCCCCCCTCCCTTGCGCGAAGATCCCCCCCCTCTCCCCCCGCCCCCCGTCCCCCTCCTCACCGCCGCAGCGGGTGCTCTGGGAAGCTGCGGAGCGGGGCAGAGGATGCAGGGCAGATCAGTGCGGGCGAACGTGTGGCCTGGGAAAGGGGCGGCGGTACGGAACCTGCCGCATGCAATGGATGGGCTTCGGCCCCGGCGCTGGGCAAGTTCCTCGATCCATGGTCGCCCGCCCCACGCACCGCCAGGAAGGCCGGCTGCATGCGGCTGATTCCCCCCCCCCTCTTGGCGGCCTCTCGCCCCTGGCTGCATGCAGCTGGTTCCCCCCCCCCCCTGGCGGCCTCTCGCCCCTGAAGGAGGAGGAGGAGACTGTTTCCCGCCCCTTCTGCCTCGCCCTCCGCCCTCGTCCTCCTTCTCTGTAGGGGTCGGCGGAGAGAGAGAGAGAGAGAGAGTCTGGCGGCCACCGCGGACCTTTCCGAGGACCCTCCGCGCTCCAGGGGCGGCAAGAAGCAGCAGCAGCAGCAGCAGCAGCAGCAGCAGCAGCAGCAGCAGCAGCAGCAGCAGCGGCAGCCGCCACAGCCGCCGCCGCAGCAGCAGCAGCACCAGCAGCACCAGCAGCACCAGCAGCTCCAACTGCAGTACCAGCAGCAGCTCCTAGTCCGGCAGCAGCCGACGTCGCCGCCTGGGCAGCACGAGCCACGCCAGCAGCACATGCAGTTCCAGCAGCTGCAGCAGCATATGCCGCTGCCGCAGCAGCAGCAGCCGCAGCTGCCCTTTCCGCTGCAGCAGCAGCAGCACCACCACCAGCATAACCAGCAGCAGTATGTGCAGCAGCGGCAGCAGCACCAGCCTGTCCAGCCGCAGCAGCTCCCGCCGTACATGCTGGATGTGCCCGCCGGGCCCGCCGTCATACCGCCCGGCACGACGACCGTGATGCTTGCGAGCCTGCCTGGGTTCCTGACCCAGACCGCGGTTATGGACCTGCTGGAAGAGAAGAACCTCCACATTTCCAGCCGCTTCGACTTCTTCTACTGCCCCTGGGAGCCGAGCTTCCCCCCGCGCTCGTCGAGCAAGCCTGCCTGCCGCCGCGCAGGGTAAGCCGGCCCTCCGACGCTGTTTCCGCCGTTGCGTCTGGCCAGGGGCTCTGGCTCAGCGCGTCGCTCCGCCGGCTCTGGGCCACCACGCACCGGCGCGACACGCTGTCCTCTTCCCCAAGAAACCCTCCCAGACATGCGACGTCCTGATTTTTTCAGGACGGCGCCCCTGGAAA
>CAUYUJ010021046.1:0-25000 GCA_963575745.1 Prorocentrum cordatum | reverse complement strand
AAATCAGCGAACACTCATGCCACATTCATCTGCCGACGCTCCCCCCTCCCCCCAACGTTCAACGTTGGCGGTGGGCCTGATGAGAGGCACTTCGACCGCAGTCTCCCTCGCGCGTGCCGACATTGAGTTTTGTGGGGGGGGAGTGTTCAGTAATTGTTGCCCTCTACCGTACTGCTGCCGCCCTTCTGCCTCGTCTTCGCCTTTCTGTGGGCCTCCTCCCCAGGCCCCAGACCTCCTCGGCTCGCGAACAAGAAATCACGACGAACAAGAAATCACGAGGAGGAGGAGGAGGAGGAGGAGGAGAAGGAGGAGCAGGAGGAGGAGGAGGAGGATGAAGAGAGAGGAGAGAGGAGAGGAGGGGAGGGGAGGGGGATATATGGAGAGGAGGAGGAGGAGGAGGAGGAGGAGGAGGAGGAGGAGGAGGAGGAGGAGGAGGAGGAGGAGGAGGTTTTTTGCTCTCTTCGGCCTCGGGGGGCCCTCGCCGGGCCCCGGGACCATCAAAAGCCGATTTGGGATGAAGAGCCGATCCCCGGGGAGGGGTCCAGACTTGTGAGGCTCAAGTCATGGAAAAAACACGACGTCGGGGGTCTGGGTCGGAAGCCCTCGTCGCCACCACTGGGTTCGCCTTGAGGTCCTGGCCAGAGCGCACCCCGTGAGAGATCCGGAGAGTGGCGGTATCGGTACCTTTTAGGTTTCCCAGGTTCTGGCCCGCTCCTTCGGCGCGACACTCTTACCACGGTTCCAGTTTCCAGGCATCAGCGTCCCAGCCTCCCGCCCCGCGGAGCGGAGCAAAATGCTATCCGCCTGCATGACACGGCGTGTCGCCGGGGCCGCCGCCGCGAAACGCTGTGCCAAAGTTGGTTGTATGGCCTACGACACGCTATGGAAATATGCAAAACGTTTCCCTCATCAAGCGAATCCTAGCACCAGGTGTTCTACTACGCTCTCACGGCCTCGGCGTCTTGCAGCGGCCGCGAAGCGTATTTTAGGACATCGCCCCGTTGCCGCATATGCACGTCCGTGTGTCACCCCATGTCGCGCCAGAGAGGGACAGTCTTCGAGCAATAGGAGAACTGCATAAGCACAACATCTGCGCGGATGTAATGTGTCGGTGCCAGTGGCTGCGCAGGAGGGGGTCCAGCGCCGGTCCGAGAAGGCTTCGCGGACCGACTGACCGTGGTTGTGCAGATTGTTGTATGCTTATGGTCAGGGATTTTGGCTTAGCGCGTCGCGCCGCCGGTTCTGACCCAGCACGCATGGGCGCGACACGCTATCCAGCTCCTGGCCCCCAGTTCTCAACGTCCCGAGTTTCTGGTTGTGCTGATATTTGTTCTTCGGAGTCTGCCAACCACTGCTGTTCCACTAAGTTGTTTCCGCAGATCAGCAGCTCCAAGGGAAAACGCCCCGCTTGAATACCGCAGCACGCTGCTCCCTTGACCAGTCGACCACCGCTCGGCCCGCCCGACAGCGCGATCGGCCTTGCGCGGCGCCGCGATTGGACATCACTATCCACCGTCCCTGCTTGACGCGTGAGGCGGCGTAGGAGGAGTGGTCGCGGGGAAGTCCGAAGGAAACCATACATGAATCATGGTCCCCGAGACTTTCCTGGATCGAGGCTGGACCCACCATCCCTGAAGCGCGGAGCGCGCAAGGGTCCAGCGCCCATCCAAGGAATCCGTGCGGACTCCCGATCGTTTCTGTCGTTTCTGCGTATGCCGTTCTTTTCCGAGTGCTGCGCAGAGGTTGGACGTAGCAGCACTTTTTGGTTCGGAAGGGTGTGCTGTCCCTCAGGCAGTGGTATGCTTATGACTCTAGCTGTCCTTGTGCACCGATGCAAGGCGCTCCTTGTGCCCAAAGAGGGCCTCGCCTCGTGTTCGGCGTTCCCTCTGCTAGTAGTTCGGCTGTGATCGGCGGCCAGCGCGCAAGCCCCCTGCGGCGGGCTTCTCGATGTCGGATGTCTGCGCGGCGGCTGGCCTTCGGCTTGAGGACCTGAGCCTCGGCAAGAACATGGGCTACGCGATCATCAACATCGACTCGCACGAGGCGGCGCGCCGGCTCGTGCGCCGCTGGGATGAGTTTCCGGAGGAGGAGCTGTGGTTTTCGGAGGTCCGCGCGGGTATTTGGGGTCGGCGATGCATCGCCCCTGGCAGCTCCTCGGCGGATCTGTGCGAGGGAGGGGGGGTCCAGCGCCGATGCAAGAGATCCGAGCGGATCTCCGGAAGTTCATGCTTGCGCAGCTGGTTGTCCCTCTAGCTGCGTTCTTTCCCCATCCTCCTCGCCCTCCTCGTGACTGCACGACCCCGAGCCCATGGGGTCATATGGGGTCTGCGTCGCCGATGTGTCGAGCTTGACTCAGGAGGGGAAAAAACACACAGACAGAATTAATCGTCGACTCCCAGGAAAATGTGGAAAAACATCGGAATTTGGGGGGAAGACAAAAACCCAGAAAATATAAGAAAATATGGGGAATCTTGCTATTTGTGTGTATCTATTCGTGTGTCCCAGGGCCCTTTCATTGACACGCTGCACTGCGCGCGATGCCCATCGCCCCGTGGAGGAAGCACGCGGTCGTGCGAGGCAGGCCTTCGTTTGAGCCCGGTGTTCCGCGGTCGGTGGTTGTCGGCGATGCGACCCCGCGTCGTGCCGAGCCCCCCTCCTGAAGTTGGCCGTCGTGCCGTGCCCCCCTGCTCCCTCCACCTCCCTCCCCCACCCTGCTCCCCTATCTCGATCCTCCTCCGCCTCATCCTCCTCCTCCTGGGTCCTCGATCCTCCTCCTCCTCCTCCTCCTCCTCCTCCTCCTCCTCCATGCCCCCTCCTCTTCCTTCCTCCTCCTCTCCTCCACCTCTCCACCTCCTCGTCCTCGATGCTCAGCCACGATGTCCCCTCCTTGCCTATGTGCCTCCTTCTCCTCCCTTCCTCCTCCCTCCTCCTCCTCCTCCTCCTCCTCCTCCTCCTCCTCCTTCTCCTCCTCCTCCTCCTCCTGGGTCCTCGATCCTCCTCGACCCTCGATCTGCTCCTGGTCTCCTCGGCTCTCGCTGCGGGGCGCGCTCGCCCTCGTCGCCTCGGCGGCGCGCGCGCGCCTCGGGCAGCTGCGCCGTGGGGGGCTCCTTCTCTGCTGTTCTCTGGGCAGGATGCGGTGGGGGGGAGGAGATGGAGGAGGAGGAGGAGGAGGAGGAGAGAGGAGAGAGGCAGGAGGAAGGATGGAGGAGAGTAGTGAGTTGAGGAGGAGATGAGGAAGCGCAGAATAGCTCAGGAGCAGGAGGAGGAGGAGGAGAGGAGGAGGAGGAGGAAGGGGAGGAGGAGGGAGGGGGAGGAGTAGGAGGCGTAGGAGGAAGGAGGAGTAGGCAGGAGGAGGGGGAGGAGAGGAGGAGTAGGAGGAGAAGAGGAGAGGAGGAGGAGAGGGGGGGCGGCTCGTTACGATGGCCTTGCGTATCCCCCCCCTCCTCCCGCGCCTCGAGGTGCGCGCGCCGCTGGGGCCTCGCGGCTGTCGCTCCCCTGCGCCCTCCTGCCCAGCCCGGGGTCTTTGTCGCCCTCCTCTCCTCCTCCTCCTCCTCATCCTCCTCCCTCCTCTCCCTCCTCTTCCTCCTCCTTCTTCTCCGCCCTCCCTCCTCCCTGCTCCCTCCTCCCTCTCCCTCCTCCCTCCTTCTCCTCCTCCTCCTCCTCCTCCTTCTCCTCCTTCCCTCCTTCTCCCTCCTCCTTTTTCTCCTCTTGTTTCTCCTCCTTTTTCTCTTCCTCCTTTTTCTCCTGCTCCTCATCGCTCCCTCCTCCTCGCTCCTCCTCCTCCTCCCCTCCTCCCTCCTCCTCCTCCTTCCTCTCCTCCTCCTCCTCCTCCTCCTCCTACCTCCTCCTCCTCCCCCCCCTCCTCCCCCTCTCCTCCCCCTCCTCGCCCTCCTCCTCCTCCTCGTCCTCCCCTTCGCCTTCCTATTTCGGCCGAAAAGGAGGACGGGGGAATGGCTCAGAGGAGGAGAAGGCATCCATGCTGCTACCCTTCGGCCGTTTTCGCCTTTTCGGGCCTCCTGGGAGGCCTTCGTCGCCTCCGCTGGATCCGCTCCGAGGTCCTGGTCGGAACGCACCCTGGGAGAGGTCCGGGGGGGTACCCTGAGATCCTGGCGTTGCAATTGTTTCTCACCACGAGCGTTTTCGCCCAGTTTCGGGCCCCGGGGCCCTCACATATCGATCCAGATCGAGAAAAATTAGCGCGGAAACATGGGGTCTGGGGCTCCGGCCGTGGTTTCCTTGCGATGTTGCAGTTTTTCTGCAACCTCGGATCTCAGAGAATGGCCGACAATTTGATTCCCTGAATGCTGGTCTAGGCCATCTGCCGAACGGTCCGTCCATCCGCCGTCTGCCTGTCTGTACGTCTACCCGTTATCTATCGGAGGAGGTTGCGGGAAGAAGAGCATGGGGGAATGGCCAACGATGTGCTTCCCTGAATGCTGGTCTGGGCCATCCGCCGAATGGTCCGTCCATTCGCGGTCTGCATGTCTGTACGTCTACCCGATGTCTATCCGAGGGGGCAGGGGGAGAGGACGATGGGGGAATGGCCAACGACTTGCTTCCCTGAATGCTGGTCTAACCCATTTGCCCAACGATCCGTCCATCCGCGGTCTGCTTGTCTGTACGTCTACCCGTTGTCTATCGGAGGGGGGTTGGGGAAGAAAAGCATGGGGGAGTGGCCAACGACTTGATTCCCTGAATGCTGGTCTAGGCCATCCGCCGAACGGTCCGTCCATCCGCAGTCTACCTGCCTGTACGCCTACCCGTCATGGATCGGAGGGGGGGCGGGAAGAGGAGGGTGGGGGAATGGCCAACGACTTGCTTCCCTGAATACTGGTCTAGGCCATCTGCCGAACGATCCATCCATCCACCGTTTACCTGTCTGCATGTCTACCCGTTGTCTATCGGAGGGGGGAGGGGAAGAGAAGGATGGGGGAGTGGCCAACGACTTGATTCCCTGAATGCTGGTCTAAGCCATCTGCCGAACGACCCATCCATCCGCCGTCTACATGTCTGTACGTCTACCCTTGATGGAGGGGGTGGCTGGGAAGAGAAGGATGGGGGGAGTGGCCAACGACTTGCTTCCCTGAATGGTCTAGGCCATCTGCCGAACGGTCCGTCCATCCGCCGTCTGCCTGTCTGCATGTCTACCCGTCGTCTATCGGAGTGGGGAGGGGAAGAGAAGGATGGGGGAGTGGCCAACGATTTGCTTCCCTGAATGCTGGTCTAGACCATCTGCCCAGCGGTCCGTCCATCCGCCATCTACATGTCCGTACGTCTACCCGTTATCTGTCGGAGGGGAGGCGGCAAGAGGAAGATAGAGGGAGTGGCCATTGACCTGCTTGCCTAAATGCTGGTCTAGGCCATCTGCCGAACGGTCCGTCCATCCGCCGTCTGCCTGTCTGCATGTCCTACCCGTTGTCTATCAGAGCCTGGTGTGGGGGGCGAGAGAAATGAGCGACCCCAGCCGGGGACTTCGTTTCAGAGTCGGCCCGTGTCTTGTGGTCGGGCGTGGCCACGTTGCGTCAGGGCGACAACAATGCAACATGTTACTTCTAATATGGTTGTTGCTCGGTTTCTAGCCGTGATTGACAACGGTTGTCCCGTGGTTGTCTCGTGGTTGCCATCGCGATTGTCTCGTTGGCTGTACTGTAGGTTCTCCCTCGTATAGCCCCGCGGGTTGTCCCGTGGCTGTCGTGGAGCGCCCCGTGTAAAGTTGCATCGACATGTAAAGTCAGTAACAATCAGCATGCACATCAAAGTACAAGTCGAAAGGTGAAGACGATATTAGCCAATGCGCACTCAACGCCGGAATGCGGCTTGAAAGTCCAGCACAACATCGACTACGAATCTGCATCCCGATCGTCGTGAGTGTGATCGACGTGCCCATTCCGTGGATCGGGTTGCAGTCGAGGGGCAAGTCGATGCGCGAATGCACCCGCAGTCGGCACGCAACTCTGCACATCGCACCGATGTGCATGTCAAGCTCGAGAGGCGCCGGAGCTCAGCGCAAGAGCCCAGGCCCCCCTGGAAGCCGAGGGCCGAGGCCGCAGGGCCTCCCGGGCCCTCCAGGGCAGAGCGACCTGGACTCCAGAGGCACCGTGGGCGCCCGGGGCACGCGATCCGTGCGAGGGGTGCGCCGAGGCACCCCCGCGCCGAAAACGGGCTGCTCCGTGTGCCTGCTCCTCCCCCTCCTCCTCCCCCTTCTCCTCCACCACCTCCTCCTCCTCCTCCTCCTCCTCCTCCTCCTCCTCCGCCTCCTCCTCCTCCTCCTCCTCCTTCTCCCCCTCCTCCCCCTCCTCCCCCTCCTCCTCCTGTTCCTTCCTCCTCCTTCTCCCTCCTCCTCCTCCTCCTCCTCTTCGCCTCCTCCTCCTCCTCCTCCTCCTCTCCTCCTCCTCTTGCCTCCTCCTCCTCCTCCTCCTCCACAATTACTTAATATGAATACTACTCTCCCTCTTCCCTTGATGACGGTTTGAAAGTGTCCGACCCCCCCCCGCGTACTGTTCTTTACACAGGTTTCCCTGGAGTTGGGTTTTCGCCTGCATTTTGTTTGAAAATGCTGCTCTCGCTGAGGCGCCGGCCTCATTTTCGGGCCCCGCTCGTTCCGAATCGTGCTCCCACTGCAGCGCTGGCCTCATTTTCGTGCTTCCGCTCGTTCCGAATCGTGCTCCTGCTGCAGCGCTGGCCTCATTTCCGCGCTTCCGCTCGTTTCGACGCGTGCTCCCGCTGCAGCGCTGGCGTCATTTCCCGTGCCATGCCACGGCGTTGCAATGCAATGCTAGGTTGATGCTACGCTTTGCGGTGCTCTTCTACGCCATGCCATGCCGTGCTCTACAATGCATCGCGTACCCTTTCGGGATCATTGCCCTGCTCGACATCCGACTGTGCGAGTAGAGAGGGGATCTGCGCCATGGTAAGGGATGGGAGGGAGGGGTAGGATGTCAGATATGACGCGAGCGCACCTAGCTTGTCCTCCTCCCCCCTCCTCCCTCCTCCTCCTCCTCCTCTCCCGCCTCCTCCTCTCCGCCTCCTCCTCCTCCTCCTCCTCCTCCTCCTCTCCTCTCCTCCTCCTCCTCCTCCTCCCCCTCCTCCTCCTCCTCCTCCTCCTCCTCCTCCTCCTCCTCCTCCTCCTCTTCCTGCCCCTCCTCCTCCACCTCCTCCCCCTCCTCCTCCACCTCCTCCTCCGTGTGCTACAGACCTCTAGCACGCTCAGGCCGGCAGCCTTCTGCCTCGGAGTGGCCCCTTCTCCTCCCCCCTACCGCGGCCGCCCTGCCTGTCCTGTTCTCCTCTCCTGCACGCTGGCCAATTCGCCTCTCGGTGCCCCCCTTTAGCTCTATCGCTGGTGCAGCCATTATGCCTCGCCGCCGAAGTGCTACAGACCTCCGCGTTGTGTTCTATTCGACGCATGGCTCCCAGACCTCTCGACCCCTTTCCAGGAAGATCGTTGGCCAGTCCTGCTTGCCAGGAGGCAGTTGTGCTGCCCAGGAGCGCCCCCTGAGCGCGGAGCAATCGACAGGCACCTCCGCCGCGGCGACATCCGTCCAAGACCGTGGAGGTCTGCCTCCAGGGAGGTGTGCTGAGGTCTCCTGCGTGGTCTCCAAGGGTCCCCGCGAAAGCCTCCAGAGGCCCTCCATAAGAGCACGGCACAACAAGCGCGATCATTGATCACCCACCGGCATCCTTCCATCCTGCCTCTATTTCCCACCCGACCCCCTAGCTCAAATGTCCGTGTCTCGCAATCCTCCCCAGCCACCATCAGCAAAGGATCTCTGAAGGCGGCGACGACCTTCAAGACGACAGGCGACGAACACAGGGAGACGACGACCGACGACGAACGACGAATCACGACGACGAGCGATCACGCCGACGGCGGCGACGACGACGGCGACCCGCGCCAGGCGGCGGCCCAGTTCGCGCGCCGCTGGGACGGGCAGGCATCGGGGCCACGCGGGAGGAAATTTGCACCGGCGCCAGCCTGGCAGGGCCGCCAGTCCCTGGCGCCATTCAAACGGGTAGTTTTCGGCCCCGCGTAAAGGGCGACCTTCAATGTGGGCTCACATGGATGGCCCCAGCCCCACCGGCTTCCGCGCTTGCACCTCGCCCCCCCGCGGCCCCCCGAAAGCTGAGCATCAGAGGTCACCTTGGCCGAGGGTCACTCTTGCGTGTAGGCGGATCCAGTGCTGTGCCCGCGGGGAGGCGGTCTTCGAGGCTCGAGGCTCGAGGCTTGGTGTTTGGCGGGCCCGAAGATCTCTCCCGCCGCTTCCGATGATTCCCAGCAGCTGCGCGTCGCCGAGGGGCGTCCCGGGGGTGCCCGCATCGCTCTGGCCCGCCGCCGGAGACCCGAGCTACCACCCGAAGGCCCGACCCCCTGGCTCTCTACCCTCCTCGGCCCCTCGGGCCCGTTGAAAGATATGCTCGGGACGAGACACCCACCTGTCCCAGGGGCCCATGACCCGCTTCCCTGAGCACCCCAGCTCTTCCTCGGAGGCGGACGCCACGTTCTCGGCCAAGCCATGGCGGCCGAGAGCCCAGGCGGGCACCCCACGTCGCGAAGAAACATCCCCACGCCGTCGTTGCGAGAGGCGCTCAACCGGAGCTCCCGACCGGAGCTCTTCCTGGCGCGGGGGGCGACGCACAGCATCATGTTTTCGAACGACGCCACGGGGTTTGAGGGATGGATCGCGAGAGCATGGGGCCGGGGTTCTGGACCGCAGGCGTCGTTCTCCCCGGTCGTTGTCACAGGACAGGTTTGTCTGCTGTTCTGAGGAAGAACAGAAAGCGTACATACACACTGTGTAAGGTCTGGGAGGAAGTGTCGGATCTGGACTGGACTCCTTGGGCGGCGCTGGCGCGCTCCACGCGGCATGGAGGACGGTCCAGCGCCGATCTAAGCAGCCCGCGCCACGGACCTTCGAAAGGCGATGTTTCTGGAGCGTCCTCTTATTCTTCAGATGCTGACGGCGGGCTTTCTTTGTTGACGGCCCGGGACCCGCGTCCGCAGAGGCGAAACTCGGGACAGGGCAATGGTCGCTGCAATGATTTGTTGCTTCAGGGCGCCGAAGGTCTGAGGCCCAAGTGGGCATCGATGTTCGCCAACCCCCCCCGGCGCCGCCCTGGCCAGGTCTTCGAGACGCGTTCGGCCGTGGCCACGAAAGCCGCCTGGGAGGCCCAAAGCGAGAGGAGGCGTGGAAATCTATGGCGTCGTGGTCTCTGTGCGCCCAGATATCTCCGACGCTACGATGGTTTCCCCAAGCAGTGCTTGCGCTGAAGGGGTCCTGGCGGAAACTGAAAGGTTTGGCGGAAGTTTCCCGCCGATTTTGGCAGCCGGCCCGGCCGGGTTCCCAGGTTTCCGGTTCTGGGTTCTTGGTTCTTGGTTATTGGTTCCGGGCCGATTTCGGGTTCCGGGTTCCCGGTCGATCTCCTTATCGATCTTTTTGTCGACCCCACGATTCATGATCGATCTCATGATCGATCTCATTAAACATTTCCATTGGTTGGGTTTTTTCTCTGGTGTAATTTTCGAGACGTGTTTCCAGAATTTATGGTCTCCACCCCAGGGTCTGGCTTCCTCTCTGGATATTTGCTCCCAGCGATCCTCTGGTGTTGGGTCCTAGTTTCGAAAGACAGCGCCCCGCGTCACTCCTTCCTTCCTTCCTTCCTTCCTTCCTTCCTTCCTTCCTTCCTTCCTTCCTTCCTTCCTTCCTTCCTTCCTTCCTCCTCCCCCTCCTCCCTCCTCTCCTTCCTTCCTCCTCCCTCCTCCTCCCTCCTCTCATTTCCTTCCTCCTCGCCCTCCTTCCTTGCTTCCTCCCTCCCTCCTTCCTTCCTTCCTTCCTTCCTTCCTTCCTTCCTTCCTTCCTTCCTTCCTTTCTCCTCCCCCTCCTCCTCCCTCCTCCCATCCCTGCCTCTGCCCTCCAGCATTGCCCATCGACACCGACTCATCGCATCGAGACAGAGAAAGAAGAGCACACCGACGTTTCCGACGCAGAGTACAGGGCAGCGATCTGGCGGGACCCTTGCAGAGGGATGGATGGAGCACGGAGGTGCCTGGCAGGCACTGCCGCGCAGCCCAGCCGAGCCCAGCCCAGCCCGCGGAGGGAAGAAGAGGAGTAGGAGGAGGAGGAAGAGGAGAGGAGGAGGAGGAGGAGGAGGAGGAGGAGGAGGAGGAGGAGGAGGAGGAGGAGGAGGCGGAGGAGGAGGAGGAGGAGGAGGAGGGAGGAGAGGAGGAGGAAGAGGAGGATGAGGAGGATGAGGAGGAGGAGGGGAAAGGGGTGGGGAGGTAGGGCGGGTAGGAGGAGGAGGAGGAGGAGGAGGAGGAGAGGAGGAGGAGGAGGAGGAGAGGGAAAAGGGGTGGTGAGGGGAAGGGGGGTAGAGAAGGGGCGGAGGAGGTAGAGGGAGAGGAGGAGGAGGAGGAGGAGGAGGACGGAGGATGAGGAGCAGGAGGAGGAGGAAGAAGAGAAGGAGCAGGAGGAGGAGGAGCAGAAGGAGGAGGAGGAAGAGGAGAAGGAGGAGGAGGAGGAGGAGGAGGAGGAGGGGGGGGGCGAGGGGAAGGGTAGAAGAGGAGAGGGGCCTGTGCCCGTGAGGCCAATGGGGGGACGTCCCCAGTGCTCCCAGGAGAAGGAGGAGGAGAGAGGAGGAGGAGGGAAGAGGACCCCCCCTCGTCTGCCCTCTCTCCTCTCTCCCTCCCTGTGTTCCTTCCGCCACCTCTCCCTCCCGCCTCCTTCGGTGTGTCGCGGACTTGGATGAGAAAGCATCGTTGCGTTTTTCCCTCCTCTTCCTCCTCGTCCTCCTCCTCGCCCTCCTCCGCGTCCTTCTCCTCCTCCTCCTCCTCCTCCTCCGCCTCGACCTCCTCTTCTGCTTCTGCTCTTTCTTGCCACTGCATTGCCTTGAAGCGACGATCTCTGAACACCTTCCCCCCTCACGTTTTCTATCGTTCGGGCCCCCGTGCCCTGCCAGATGATCTCATCGCCAGTGACGCTCTCCGTGCCTCACTTCACGCTTTGGGTAGTCTGTCCCCTCTTTCTCTCCAGCGCTGGCCCAGCAGGTCTTCTCGGGTAGAGCCCGCGCCTGGATCCGCAGGGCACATCTGAGCCTCGGGGCTCTTCCTGCGAGCAGCGCATGCAGCGAGCTGACGGCGGAGCCGGCGCCTCTCGGGGTGGCTCTCCTCCTCGTCCTCCCTCCTCGCCCTCCGCCCAGACACCCAGCACCTTCAGTTGTTCAACACGGGGTCCTCGGAAGCCCCGACCCTTTCTTCGGGGCCGGCGTTTCCTCCCGAGCTGTCTTTTTTCAAAAAGCTGTTCGAGGGTCCTGGGGCCCGGCGAGGGCCCCCATGAGGCCGGAAGTTGCCAAATATCTCGCGCCGTGTTGTTTCACGGCACGAGCATGTCGTGGCCTCCTCCATCCTCTATTTCTCCCGACGTCGCCGATACATCGCAGATGCATCGGCGATGCATCGGGATGCGGCGTGATGCTTCAATCCTTTGTGAGCGACACCAGAAAGCGTGGTCGTCTGCGCCGACACTGGCGCGTAAGCTGCCCGCGCAAGGCTGCGCGTGCGCGTCCCCGTCTCCAATGCAGCGTGCCGCGCTGGCGGCCCGCGCAAGCCGCCGCGCAAGGTCGCTGGGTCATCTCGCGTAAGACCCGTTCCTGATCGTCGCTCGCATGATCGGACCCTCCCCTGGGAGGCCCCCCCAACCTCCGCACCCCGCGGGCCCTCCCGGAGGCCTTCTTCGAGGGCGCGGTGCCCCTCCGGGTGCTGCCCGCCCCGGAGCAGGCCGCACCCCCCCCCCGTCGCCCGCGGGCGGCACGGCGCCGATGTGCTCGTCTGTCTGTCCCTTGTTCTGCCGCTTGGCGCGGGCCCGCGCACCCCTCCCTGCACCCTCTTTTTTTTGGGGGGGGGAGGGCCCAGAAGTCTCGGGCGAGACGTGACCGAGATTAATTAATCTCGGTGGCGTTTCACCTAGGGCTTCTTCCAAGTTAAATCCCTATGCCGAAATCACAAGCCACTGCTGACGGCCTCTGCGCCGGCCTCAAGCCCGCGCCCAGGCCGGCGACGCCTCGCCCTGCACCCCCCCCTGGAGCAGACCTCGGCTGTCTGGGCGCCTGCTTCAGGCAGGTGGGGTCTCCCCCAGAGGACGCACGGCTCCAAGCGGTCGCACTCGGCAGCGGTCCGGAGCCAACCACCCTCCCCCCCCCTGTCGCCCAATGTCGAAACGCCGGAAAAGAAAACGTTCACCAGCGGGGCGCCTGCGCGGCCGGGGACGGCGCTGCCGCCCCGATCGGCGCGCCGATCGGCCTCCGTCGAAGAGGAAGAAACGGCATCGACATGAGCTGTTGGCGCTCCGCGCGGAGTTCTCGGAGCCGCCGCCGGGGCCGCCCCTGGCGCGCTCCGCGCGCAAGGGAGGGGGGGGGCCAGCACAGGGCCAGGAGATCCGCGCGAAGCGCCAAAAGTTTAACATTGTGCTCAGGCCGCTTGCCAGCCGCCCCAATCGCCAGCCGCCCCAATCGGCCCGCCGATTGGCCTCCGGGGGCCGGCGACCTCGCCCGCGGTCACGAGCCGCGAGCGTGTGTCTCAGGGGCGAAGGAAGGACGTACACGTACATGGATCCACGCTGGTTTCGAGAGTAGGCATGGCCCGAATGTTCGTAGCACGCGGCCAGTCTCGCGGATCGAGGGGCCGCGTTCATGTACCTAGCTGGGCGCGTCCGTCCTTTGTGGGCTCCCGAAGTATCCGTGTCCACGCCCCCTCCAGCTGGATGCCAGGAGGCGCGAGTGCCGCGCAGGGCACAGCCGCGAGAACACTCGCCCCGGACCCGCGGGGTCGGGGTGCCCACAGGGGGCCGGCCGGCGAGGCCGCGGACGCGGAAAAGCTTGTCGCCCAAGGTGTGAGGGGTCGGGTGGGCTGGGTCAGTGTTCCACCACCACTACCGTAGGCAGGACGGGGGAGAAGGGCGGATGGGGCGGTCCTCCTCCTACCCCCTCCTCCTCCTCCTCCTCCTCCTCCTCCTCTTCCTCCTCCTCATCCTCCTTCTCCTCCTCCTACCCCCTCCTCCTCCTCCTCCTCCTCCTCCTACCCCCCCCCTCCTCCTCCCCTCTCCTCCTCCTCCTCCTCCTCCTCCTCCTCCCTTCTCTCTTCCTCCTCCTCCTCCTCCTCCTCCTCCTCCTCCTCCTCCTCCTCCTCCTCCTCCTCCTCCTCCTCCTCCTCCTCCTCCTCCTCCCCCCTCTCCTACCTATGGCAGTGGTGGGGGAAGATCGGCCCATCGGAGTGGACTGCGTCGACGTGCTCGGGTCGTGAAGCAGTCACGGCCGTCGGCTGCTTGCTATCCTCTGGGGGGTCTCTCCGGGAGCCCCTCGCCGGGCCCCACGGGACCGTCCAGGGACGATCGTCCCATGGGGCGGTCTCGGGGCCCGAGGTTTCTTGTTTTCATCCCGGGTCGACCCGGGATGAAAAATCGGCCGTGGGTCGGGGGCGGAAAAGAGGGGGGTGATGACCAGGGGGGGGTGGATATCATGGAGGGCCATGATATTTCCCCAGATGTATGGCGCCTCTTCTTGTTTCATTACGTCCCTGGCCCCCCCGCTGGGCCGCGCACATGCCGCCGGTCATGATTTGCACGCCCCCCTCTTGGACACCCCCCTCTTGGCCGCCCCCGAGTGGGGAAGATTGCAGGCCCCCAGACGGTGTGGTGACCACACCGTGAGGTGAGCCGGTGGGGATTCGGGGCCACCTTACGGTTCTGGGACTCGAGGCCCTCTCCGAGGACGTCTCGGGCGACAGGGGCCTTCCAGGGCCCCAAGACCGTGCGGCGACGGACCGTGCGGTGAGGTCTCTTGGGGTTCCGAGGTCACCGCACGGTCTGTCACCACATGGTTTGGGGATCCCCCAAAAGTGTTCGGTAGCAAGTCATGGGAGCTTGGTATACCGTCTTAATTCCATCTCTAGCGTTGATGAGTGTCGATTGGCGTCCAGGAGTCGATGAGCGTCGATCCAGCGTCGGTCCGCGTCGATTGACGTCGATTTAGCGTCGATGAGCGTCGGTTCAGCGTCAGTTAGCATCGATTTAGCGTCGACGAGCGTCGATTCGCAAGAGCCGACAAGATGGTATGAGAGGCTCCCATGAGCTGCCACCGAAGACGAGGTCAGAACTTCTTGGGATCCCGTATTGACACAAACATGCAAAACATCACATGTATGGATATGGACGGTCTGAGGTTTTCGGGAGCGGTCGTCGGTTCTCGGCGTCTCTCCAGCCTCGGAATGCCTTGCAGCAGCTGCTCCTCGCCACGAGCGGCCGCTGGAGGCGCGAGTTATGCAACGAAAGCCCTTGTGGACCCAGGCTGCGCACGATCTGCTGCTGTTAGTCCCTGCATCTTCTTCTGGATTTCGGCGTTTCGGGGCCCGTCACCGGGCCCCAGGGCCATCAAACATTAGTCCGGAACGGAAATTGTGATGGTTTTGTTATTCATTGTTTTGCCGATCGGCGCGGGCCCTCGCCCCCCCCTCCCCCCCGTGGAGTAGGTCTTGGCCGTCACTGGCGCCTGTTTCGGACAGGTGGGGCCTCCTCCATAGGACGCACTGCTGCAAACAGCCGCACTGAGCAGAGGTCCGGAGCCAGACCCCCACCGCTCCCCCCTTCCCTTCCGCCCCATGCCGAAACGCCGAATCAGAAGACGCTGTGGGGCCGCTGATCTTTCGGAAACAGACTGCCGGATGTCTGAGTCGAAGATGGGATCTGGGGGATGCGGAACTTGCTGTGTGCAGCCGGCTTCGGCCCCGCCGCGGGGCGGCACACGGGCGCCCGCTCTGGAAGGGAGGCGGCTGGGAGCTCGGACTGAGTCGCCGACCCCACCCCTGGCAGGAGCTGCAGTCAGCCCGCACAGCAGGGATGGGCAACCTTCCCAAGGGCACCCTGGGATCCCTGCCCCTTCGGCCCATCCCTGGCGCGTCTCTCGCCGGCCAACCTCGTCCGAAAAACGCCAACGTGGCCCTCCAATGGTCCTTGCATCCTTACATATCCTTACAGCGCATCCTTGCTTCGGAGGTTGATGGGCCTCCTACCCTGACACGTCGACTGGCGAATTGGCCGTTTTCGGTTCGCGAGAGGGCGTCGCGGCCGTCATTTTTGCGGGTCCAGGTCCGTCGGCTTCGGTCCCAGGCCGTTTTCGCTAACGGGTGGTTTACTAGAGTTAAGTCGGGCCTGTCCCTCTACAGGGAGAATATCAAAGAATAGTAAAACAATAGTTTGAGGACGATGTTGGGACCATTTTTGAATAATTGGGTTTTTTTGTGAGTGTGTGTGTGTGTGTGCTATTTTTCGCCCGAAATCCCCCTGTAGGGGGACACGCCTGACTGAATACTAGAGGGAGGCTCGTCCACCGCCGATTACTGTGCGGGCTTGCTGTACCCCCTCGTTCCTCCGCCCCGATCGGCCTCCGCGGGGCCGGTGGCGCCCTCGCCCAGGGATGGGTGGGTGGGAGGGGGAGGGCCCGGACCCCCGACGTCAGGATGTTCTCGCAACGCCGACCCCCGGAGGTCTGGCCGAGGTCTGGAGTGCAGACCATGGTCTTCCCTCCTCTTTTGCAGAATGATCCTGGGCTATCCTTCCTCCTTTGTCCTCCTCGTCTCCCTCCCGCTGCTCCCACTCCTCCTCCTCCTCCTCCTCCTCCTCCTCCTCCTCCTCCTCCTTCCCCCGCATGTCGGATGAGGTCGACTCTCGGGCCGCTACCATCGCTCCGACGCAGCCGCCTCCTTCCTCCTTCTGCCCCAGACCCCCAACGTCGTGATTCTTTCATGATGTCGACCCCCAGAGGTCTGGACCCCTTCCCCGGGTACCCGCTTTTGGGTCTGGGTCGTTTTTTGACGGTCCTGAGGCGGCTGCGTCGGAGCGATGGTAGCGGCCCGAGAGTCGACCTCATCCGACATGCGGGGGAAGGAGGACGAGGAGGAGGAGGAGGAGGAGGAGGAGGAGGAGCAGCGAGAGGGAGACGAGGAGGACAAAGGAGGAAGGATAGCACAGGATTCCAGGATCACTCTGCAGCAGGAGGGAAGAGCATGGTCTGCACTCCAAATCTCACAATCGTGTGTATGGGGGGGGGAGGGGGGGCAAAACATTGATTGACGGCCAGTCTGGGACACCCCCCCGAGAGCAGCGAAGCCGCACCCAAAAATCCGGAGCCCCGTGGCGCAGCGCGAAGCAGACCACCCCCAGAGAGACCACAGAGGGCCCCAAACATCGAGGCCACCCCCGCAGTCTTGTTTGACGGGGCCCGGTATCCCCCCAAGAGTAGACTCCCTCCCCACGGGCGGCGGAGCTGCCTCCTGCACGGCGGAGGAGGAGGAGGAGGAGGAGGAGGTGGAGGAGGAAGGTGGAGGAGGAGGAGGAGGAGTTGGAGGAGCTGGAGGAGGTCGAGGAGGAGCAGGAGGTGGCCTCCCCCACTTGCAGCAGAGCGTGGCATGGAGGAGGAAGAGGAGGAAGAGGAGGAGGAGGAGGAGAAGGAGGATGAGGAGGAGGAGGAGGAGGAGGAGGATAAGGAGTTGGAGGAGCTGGAGCAGGTCGAGGAGGAGGAGGTGGCCTCCCCCGCTTGCAGCAGAGCGTGGCATGCGTTTCGCCTCCGCTCCAGGGCGGCGCCCTCGCCTCCGCTGGGGAGGGGAGGGGGGCCTCGAGCATCGAAGCGCGAGGCTCGACGGACGTCCTCGTAGATTCCCAGAGAGGTTTGCCACCCTCCTCCTCCTCCTCCGCCTCCTCCTTTTCCTCCTCCTCCTCCTCCTCCGCCTCCTCCGCCTCCTCCTCCTCCTCCTCCTCCTCCTCCTCCTCCTCCTCCGCCTCCTGTTTTTCCTCCTCCTCCTCCGCCTCCTCCTCCGCCTACTCCTCCCCCTCCTCTCGCTCCTCCTCGGTGGAGCCAGCGTCGCGCGTCGCCCAGCCGTGCCGTCGGGGTGCCTTCAGCAGCCGCGCCTCGAGGGCTTTCTGGAGGTGCCCAGAGCGTCCCGAACGGCCGCTAGAGGCTTGAGTCATAAGGTACGGGGCCCGAAAGCCAGACGCTCTCGCGTGGCGAGAAAGATATATGGGACGGACGGCTTCTGGCCGCTCTCGGCCTTCGGGCCCCCTCCGGGCCCCAGGACCATCAATTAACAACTCAAGGTGGCGCTCGCGTAAATTGACCAGGTTCGTGCGAATTTGTTTCGCAAATATCATTGGGAACCTCGTTCGAATTACATTCCGACCCCCCGTCCCTCCAATTTCCGCCGCAGGCGCCTGGAATAATAATAATTTCACATTGCGGCCGTTCCCCCAAATTGGAGGCATACCCCCTTGAGTTGCCCAGGATGAAAAGCCAGTCCAGAGGATGAGGTCGGGACCTCCTGGTGTCCACGCTCGGAACAGAACACGACGTCGGAGGTCTGGGCGTGTCCCAGCAGAAGTTTCTACGACTTTCAGCGCAGGCAGTCCCTGCGGGAACTGCTGGGCGCATTCTTGACAAGGGCCTTGCCGTCGGCTGCCAGCGGAAGTGCAACGGCGGCGGCTCCGCTGCCCCAGACCGGCGGAAGGCGACGGAAGGAAGAGTGGGCCGTCAACCTGCTCAGTTCAGTGATGAGCTTGTTTTCCACCACCACCACCACCACCGCCACACGTTGGAGGGGGGAAGGAGGTGGAGGACGAGGAGGAGGAGGACGACGATGAGGAGGAGGAGGAGGAGGAGCAGGAGGAGGAGGAGCAGGAGGAGGACTCCCTCCCCCTCCAACTTATGGTGGTGGTGGTGGTGAAATACGGGCCCGTCATTCAGGATTTCCGGGGTCGGCCGTTTGCGAGCTCGGCTGGCGCAGCCGTGTCCCGCCGGTCCGCCAGGGGCTGCTGGCGAACCTGCAGCAGTACTCGGGGTCCCCAGTGGCCCGACAGGCGCCGCGGGGGGACTGCTGAGGAGGGGGAGGAGGAGGAAGGAGGAGGAGGAGGAGGAGGGGGAGGAGGGGAAGGAGGAGGAGGAGGAGGAGGAGAGGGGACGGAGGAGGAGGAGGAGAGGAGGAGAGGGAGAGAGGAGGAGAGGAGAGGAGGAGAGGAGGAAGTGAGGGAGAGGCGAAGGATGCGCAAGATGTGCAAGGTGCGCAGCTCCAGGAGCCACTTTTTTTTGTCCCCTGGCGATCGCGGGCGTAAGCGCCGGCGCGAGAATCGTGACGTGATTGGGGGGAGAACATTCGGCGCTTCCAGACAATATTTTTCGTCGGCTGGATCCAGCATGGGAGCCCATGTAGCATGACCCTGGCCATTTCCTCCTGCGTCCTTCTCCTGCTCCTCTTCCTTTTTCTCCTCCATGTTGACTGTCTTATCCTCCTCCCCCTCCGCCTCCTCCTCCACCTTCTCCCCTCATCCTCGTCGTCATTACCCTCGACATTCTCTTTCTCCACCTCCTCCACCTCCTGCTCCTTCTCCTTTTTCCCTGTCCTCATTTCCATTCCGCCTCTTCTATTCGTGCACCTCTCCTTCTTGCTGGCCTGGGCACGCAGGTCGATTTTCTTTGGCGCTGTCGCCGACACGGCCAGCCAAGGCGAGTTCCCCGATGGCCCGATGGCCGGATCTCGAAGCCGCTGGGGCAACCAAGTGGGCCAGGCCGTTGGGACAACCACGCGAGCCCGCGCGAGTCGCTCAAAGATTCGGCTCCCGCTCGAGATTTTGTCAAGAAGCCAGAGGAGCCCAGAAGCGACAAGAGTTACAGGTTGTCCGAAACCCGCGCGGATTCGCACATGGAGGCGGAGACCCCATTGGGAAGGGGCTCCCGCTCGAGGCTTCCTCGCGATTCGCTCAAAGGTTAGGCTCCCGCTCGAGACTCTGTCAGGAAGCGTGAGGAGCCCAGACGTGAGGAATGTTTCAGGTTTTCCGAAACCCGCGTGGGTTCGAACATGGATGTGCGGACCCCGCAGGGAAGGAGGTCCCGCCCGAAACTTCCTCGCGATTCACTCACAGACGAGGCCCCCTTTTCGAGATTTCATCCGTCTGACCGCATGCGTGTGTGAGTGATTGAGTGGATGTGTGAGTGTGATGACATTGATAGTGTTGATGCTGCTGGGGGAAGAAAATGGTGATGCTGGTTCGGATGATGATGATGATGATGATGATGATGATGATGATGATGATGATGGTGGTGGTGGTGGTGGTGGTGGTGATGATGATGATGATGATGAGTGATGGGTGCTGGCGATAACGGCACTGGTGATGATGTTGATGATGGCGATGTTGGTGTTGGTGGGGGTGGTGGCGATTATGATGCGGATGATGTTGCTGATGCTGATGATGATGATTATGATGACGATGCTGATGATGATGCTACTGCTGATGATGATGATGATGCTGATGATGATGATGATGATGATGATGATGATGATGACGGGTGTGTGTGTGTGTGTTTCACTGGTGCACGCATGGGTGCGTGGTCTGGGAGGAGAGAAAACGGGGAGGACAAGAAGAAGGAGAAGGAGGAACATGAGGAGGAGGAGGAGGAGGAGGAGGGGGGTGAAAGGGTTCGTGCGCGGGGTGCCCGAAGAAAACAAGAACCACATGTAGGATGTGGGGCATAACGACCACTGAGGACACATGCCCCATTCGCATCCAACGCCGCTCCAAGAAAACTGTTCAACAGTGCCTTGATATGCTCATGTGTTACGGATGGTCGAGTTTGGCGATGACCCGCTCAGATTACCTAGGTGAAGTGCGGGCCCAATAAGGCGGGGGTTGCCGCATCTCACATCTTAGCAATTCGTCCACATGGGTCCCCGCTGGAACCATGTTCACAATTTGCACGTTCGTGTTGCTCAAGTTCTACGCCTGATAGATTTTGCAGGTGGCCCAGTCGGATTACAAACGCGAAATACGGGCCCCATGAGCATGTGGTTCCCGCCCGAGACTTCCCCGCGATGCACTCACAGGCGAAGCCCCCGCTTGACGCATCCCCGCGATTTGCCCCCTTGGGCTGCTTGCTCACGGCTCATTTTTCTGATATCCCTGGTGCCTGCTGGCACCGCGTTTGCCCGATGCGCTTGCACGCTTGTGCGCAGGATTGGGGAAGGAATGATGTTTTTCACGCGCGAAGGTCCTTTGAGAAAGTAAGGAGCGTTCCCATGACACGCCGAAGAAGTCGCAGTAGCTCCGAAGAAATCGATTGTCGGTCGCTTCCTGAATGCATGGAGGGCTCCGGGCACTCAGGAAATCTTCGATCGTCGAACTTCGAATCTAGATCCACTGCCTTTCTCTCTCGATCGAGGAACTTAGTCCTCGGTTAGCCCGATATACTTCGTAGGAGAACGCCGTGTGGGCGCTTTGGGGGTTCTTTTGGGCCGTCCTGGAGCCTTCTTGGGCCATCCTGGGGCATTCTTGTGGGCAGTCTTGTGGCCCTCTTAGGCCATCTTCAAACCCTCTGGGGGGCCTCTTGGGCCGCCTTTGGGCGATGTCGGGGGCCCATCGGGCCGCCTTGAACGCTGCGAAGACTCGAAAAGCAGAGATGCTGAAAATATCAATTCTCCTATTGGACTGGGGCGATGTGTGCTTCTTCGTGGCTCTCTTAACGGCCTCTTGGGGCGTCTTGGGGGCCTCTTGGGCCGTCTTCGGACCGTCGAGGTTCCTCTTGGAGCGCTCTGGTGTTGGCCTGAATCTCTCTTAGCGCCTCTCCGATGGCCCTTCTGATCGCCTTGAATCTGTTCGCAAGGCTTGGCAAGGCGCCTTGGGAGGACATTCCAAAAAATGGTGCCCGGGGAAGTCTGTCGCCCCAGAGATCCATGCGAGAGTGCGCTCGGGCCCAGCAGCGGGCCTTGGGAGGCCGAGGTCGTTGAGCCAAAACGCCCAGATCATATGAACATTTGATCGGCCGAGATGCGAGCTCACAGTCAACCTGCATGATAAGGATGAGCAATTGTCCAAGGCTGTCCCTGTATCCTTGTCTCTTCGGCCCATCCTTAGCGGCTTTCGCTGGCCAGCCTCGTTCGAACAACGTCAGCATGGCCTTCAAGGCCCTTGCATCCTCACCGCATATATATACACACATCTATATATATGACAACTATATATATACATGTTATAAGATATACATATACATTTAACATATAACCAGCGGCAGGTCCCTGGGCCCTGGGGCCTCCACTTTTTCAAAATTCCCCCCTCCCCCCTGTAACCCACTTTAGTCCCCAGCGCCAGCGGATTTGTTTGAAAGCTCCAGGGCGTTCCCTGAGCCTCGAGGGTCCTCCTCAGCTTCTCGGCCACCGCAGCGGACGCCCAGAGGCCGCCAGGACGGCCCAAAAGCGCACCACGCGCCCAAGACCCCATGATGGAGCGTTCCGAGAGGACCTCAAAGAGAGCCCCAAGATGCCACAATCATCGATATCCAGTGTGCTTTCCAATGTTTTCGTGCTTTCGGGTTTCCGGGTTTCCGACATTCCACGATTGCCCAAAAGGCCAGCCTCCAACCTCGCCCCAAGAGGCCCCCTAAGAGGCCCCCAAGGCAAGAGGGCCCCCAAGGCGGCCCAAGAGGGCTCCAAGATGCCACAAGCGTTGATATCCAGTTAGCTTTCCATGTGTTTTTCGTGCTTTCGGGTTTTCGGGTTTCCGACGTTCCAGGACTGCTCCAAAAGGCCAGCCTCCAACCTCGCCCCGAGAGGCCCCCCAAGAGGCCCCCGAGGCAAGAGGGCCCCCCAAGGCGGCCCCCGAGGGCCTCCAGGACGGCTTCGAGAGGTGCCCCAACAGGGGGGGAGCGCGAGCCGACGGCTCGAGCCTTCTCCGCCCCAGCCGAGGTTCCCAAGGAGGCCCCAAAGCCGAGCCTTTTCTTTGGGTGGAGGGCAAAGGGTGAAGTATGTAATGCCGTTTCGACTGGTTTTCCAGGCTTGGACTTGCAAAAGGTGAGTCACAGGACGGATCGATTTTCGAGGCGCAAGAGCCATTCTGGATTCCACCCTGAGCCCTCCACCCTAAGACATTGCTCAGAAAAGAGGCCCCAAGAGGCTGCAAAACGCCCCCTCGGGAGGCTCCAACACTGCTTCAAAAAGGCCCCTGGAAGGCCTTGCACGATATCCCAGCGAATCTCCAAGATGCTTAAACCCACAATCCAGGAACGGTGGCGGCATGGGCCGAAGGCACCAAGAAGCAACAAATATTGATTCTCGATCGGTTGTTCGAGGATGTTCGTGCTCTTGTCCTTTCGCGACTCCAATTCTCTAAGCCACCTCAAGAGCCCCTCCCAACCTCTCACGACGGCCAAAGAGGTCCCCGACAGGGCCTCAAGACGGCCCATAACGCCCCTAATGCAGCCCAAGGGCGCTCCAGGAGAGCCCCAAGAGGGGCACAAGAGGCGGAGCCCGAACTCACAGAGCGAGCCCGCCCCCCGAAGACGGCCCCCGAGACCGCTAGCAGGGCCCCAACAGGCTTCCACGAGGCCCCAGGAGCGCCCGAGGGCAACCCCCCCAGAAGCATCAAGAGGCCCCCATTGAGGCTCCACATATGGCAAGAGACTCCGAGATGCCTGCAAGAGACCGAAGAACTTTTCAAATGGCCTTCCAAGAGCGCCCAAAAAAGGCATCCAAAGAGATGATCAGCATTGTTTTGGCAAGCTCTTTTAGTGCTTCTCGGGCATCCCCCCATTAGGCTGCCCTGGGTCCTCGTTGTGGCTGCCTTGCGCGCCTTCCTGGAGCCTTCCTGGAGCCTTCCTGGGTGCTAGAAAAGAACGTTGGGAAATTTGTGAATTTCGGTTTCGTTCGCAGTCCCACTACGCTGCTTCCCACCCTTCTTCTCATAACTTTGGCCACTCTCGTCCCACTACGCTGCTCCCCACGACTCTGGCCAACTTAGAAAACATGTAGCTTGTCCCGGCTGCGTAGCCGATGGCCCGGGGGCTACCTGTGACAGTTATTGCCCGGCAGCCTGAGGGGGGGATTCTTTCCCCCCGTAAGAAGTCTGTGTGGCAATCTAAAAGGTCGCCAGTTGAGGCCAGCCAACCAGCCAGAGGATAGATTGCGAGAGGGAGGAGGAGGAGGGTGGCGAGGAGAAGGACGAGCTGGCGCGCTAGCGTCATATGGGTGTTTACCAACGGCGGAATCGGGGCAGCCACCACTTTTTTTGTACACGTCATCCCTGGGATCCCTGAGGTTCCGGAACCCTCGGCTTCGTACGGCCTCTTGCGTTATTGTGCATTGTATTGCATTGTTTTTCATTTGATTGTTTTCCGACGGATGTGCACAGGCATGGTTGCGCAAACGGCCCTGCGCTGGCAAGCATTGTTCTGCTTTGCATTCAGTTGCGTTGCATCGCATTGCTTGCCTTTGATTTGCTTTGCGCCTCGCTGCATGGCGTTCGCATCTGGTTTCCATGGCACTGCATTGCATTGCAGTGCCAGTGGGCACTCCATTCTGAACATTATCTTCGCTGCTTGGCATTGGCTCCCACTGCCTTGTATGGATGTGCCATTGCCTGTGATCGATCTCTGTTCGGCCCGCGTTTTCTGACGCTTCGGTGTGCGTCATCTCCATGCCATTTGTGATTAAGTATTTCAGAGGATCTGTGAACTTGACACGGCCTGGGTCTTGCTAGAACCTAAGCGCGCGAAGCGCGCGCGTGTGGTTCTAGTCCTTACTGTAGTATACGGGTTGACTGTATGATCGTTTTCTTATGCATTGTTTTGCCGATCGGCGCGGGTCCTCGCACCCCCCCTGCCCCCCCCATTGAGTAGATCCTGGCTGCTCTTGGATGGTCTTTAGGCGCGCCTTTGTTAAGCAGGTGGGGTCTCCCCAATGGGGACGCCCCGTTGCAAGCGGTCGCATCTCAGCAGAGGTCGGGAGCCAGACCCCCCCCCTTC
The DNA here is from genome assembly GCA_963575745.1 of Prorocentrum cordatum. Classification (NCBI taxonomy): domain Eukaryota; class Dinophyceae; order Prorocentrales; family Prorocentraceae; genus Prorocentrum; species Prorocentrum cordatum. The sequence continues at coordinate 1,186 of CAUYUJ010021046.1, read as the reverse complement.
CGCCCGAAGTCGAGGCGCCGCAGAAAAAAAAGGTCCACGAGCCACGCACCCCTCTCTGGATCCTGGTCGCCCTCCTCGTCCTCCTCCTCCTCCTCCTTCCTCCGTTTCCTCCTCCTCCTCGTCCTCCTCCTCCTCCTTCCTCCTCCTCCTCCCCCTTCCTCCGTCTCCTCCGTCTCCTCCGTCTCCTCCGTCTCCTCCTCCTCCTCCTCCTACTCCTTCTCCTCCTCCTCCTCCTCTCCTCCTCCTCCTCCTTCCTCTTCCTCCTCCTCCTCCTCCTCCTCCTCCTCCTCCTCCTCCTCCTCCTCCTCCTCCTCCTCCTCCTCCTCCCCCCCCTTCTCTTGATCCTGACCGCCCTCCTCCCCCCCCGCCCTGCTCTCCCGCGAGGCCGACCCGCGCAAGCGGCCGCTGGTGCGCGCGAGCCCGGCAGAGCCCCTGAGGCCGCTCGACCTCGACGGCGGCTGGCGCGGCCAGGTGCGGGGGGGAGGAGGAGGAGGAGGAGGGGGAGAGGAGGAGGAGGTAGGAGGAGGAGGAGGAGGAGGAGGAGGAGGAGGAGGAGGGGGAGGAGGAGGAGGAGGTGGAGGAGGAGGGAGGAGGAGGAGGAGGAGGAGGAGGAGGAGGGAGGGGGAGGAGGAGGAGGAGGAGGAGGAGGAGGAGGAGGAGGAGGAGGGGGAGGAGTGGAGAGGAGGAGAGGAGGAGGAGGAGGAGGAGGAGGGGGAGGAGGAGGAGGAGGGGGAGGAGGAGGAGGAGGAAAATATTCGTTTGTGAGCAAATATAGGTATACACATAAACCTTTTGGACATTCTCCTCAGTATCTGAAGTGCACTCCTTAAACAGAAGAGATATTGTAGAGTACAGGTGCTCGTTGGCTAGTCGTACTCGTACTTGTAGTTTGTGGTCGTAGTCGTAGTCGAAATGGTAGCCGCCGCTCACTATGCGTAATCGTGGTCGTAGTCGTCGTCGTAGCCGTAGTCACGTCCCTGTCGTAGTCGTACTAGTAATCGTGGTCGTCGTAGTCGACGTCGTGGTTGTGCGGCGGGTGCCGCGGACACATATTTGTTCGACATTATCGGTGGGGCCCCAGTCCGTCAAGAAGGCCGCCAAACAGATCAGCAGTTTCCAACTATAGGGGGGGCTGAAGGCCTATCGCGGTTACATTTTTTTTTTTTTTCGCTTCAAGGAGCTCCCC
>CAUYUJ010021045.1:115628-143128 GCA_963575745.1 Prorocentrum cordatum | reverse complement strand
GAGGAGGAGGAGGAGGAGGAGGATAAGAGGAGGAGGAGGAGGATAAGAGGAGGAGGAGGATAAGAGGAGTGCCAGTACCGACGAGTTCGACGTCCAACGATGCTCAACGCCTCGCCTGCGTTGACCACGGATTTGTGCGCCCCCAGAGGCCCCCAGACGCTGAGGAACAACATCCCAATCGTGATTGTCCCGCGGAGCCCGCGGTCTCTGCCTCCACCTCCTTCCCTTCCCTTCCCTTCCCTTCCCTTCCCTTCCCTTCCTCCTCCTCCTCCTCCTCCTTTTCCACGTTTTCCTGCTACTGTTCGTTTTCCTCCTCCTCCTCCTCCTCATGCTCCTGCTTTCTTCTTTTTCTTATTCTTCTTCGTCTTCTTCTCCTTATTATTTTTCTTCTCCTTCTTCTTCTTCTTCTTCTTCATCTCCTCCTCCTCCTCCGTCTCCTCCTCTTCCTCCTCCTCCTCCTCCTCCCTCCTCCTCCTCCTCCTCCTCCTCCTCCTCCTCCTCCTCCTCCTCCTCCTCCCCCTCTCCTCCTCCTCCTCCTCCTCCCTCCTCCTCCTCCTCCCCGTAGCCATTTTGGCTCAAGTTCGAAACCTCGCCGCGAGGCTTCGAGCCTGTCCGCAGCCGCGCGGCAGGCTCGAGTTCCCGTTTGCAAGAGTTTCGGCACGGTTCCCGCCAGTTTTGTGCGCAGGGGCGGCAATGGCAGACGCGGGCCGACGGCTGGGAACCTGGGAGGTGCACGATCCTATGCCAAGTGCAAGGCCTGCAGCTACAAGTGGAACTGGGTCGGCAACACCGTGTGCTTCCAGTGCCGCAGGGGCCCGCAGCCAGCGAGGTCGCTGGAGAGGGCGTCGACGGGGGCACCAGGTGGGCCGTCGCTTGCGGGCAGTCGCCCACGGAGCCAAAAGCAGGCCGCCTCGCCCGAGGAGCTGCTGCGCCAGTTCCGCGCAGCGCCGCCGTCGGACGACGCCGCCACGGCCCAGAGGGTGCAGGAGTTCGCCTTCGCCCTGGCGCCGCGGCCATCGGCCCGCGCCGACGTCGTGCTCAACTGCCCGCAGGGCTGAGCACACCCTGAAGACGGCCATCGCGGCTGTCGCCGACGCCGAGCAGGAGCTGGTTGCCAAGAGGGCCGAGCAGGAGGACGCCATCGTGGAGGTGGCGGAGGCCGAGGCTGCGGCGGCCCAGGCCTACGCTGCCGCCGCTCCGGAGGGCGCCGCCGCCCCCGCGGCGCCTGCCGCGCCAGCCAGCGCCTGTCGGGGTCGCCCTCGACCTCTCGCGCCTTCTGGAGCAGGGCGCGGCGGTCCTGGACGTCGTAGCGGGCGCGCTCTTCGACCTCGAGGGCCTCGACATCTCTGGCGTGGAGAAGGCGCAGTTCCAGGAGCAGGTGGCCAACTTCGTCGAGCAGGTCAAAGGAGAGGTCCAGACGCACTCCGGGCCAGCCGCCGAGGGACATGCAGGACCGCCTCAAGGCCAACCGTCCTCGGCCAGCCCCCCCAGGGCCCACGGCCGAGGCCGCCCCAGCCGCCGCCCCGCAGCCCCAGCACCCTGGAAGGAAGGCGGCAGGCAAGATGGAAAGAGTGCTGAGGAGCCAGCCGCGAGGGGCCCCATCGGACGGGACCAACGCCTCCCCTTCCGGGCCAAAGTCCTGGGCCTGCTGCTGCTCCTGCTGGGTCAAGCGCGAGCGGTGGCGCCGGCGGGCGCGGCTCCACGAGCTCCACGCCGCCAGGTGGACCCTGCCGAACGGGGCCGAATCCTGGCCGGGGCGGGCGGGGCCTCCGAGGCCCCAGACCAGCGAGCCTGAGGGCGCGGCCTCAGGAGGCCGCACGCCGCGATTGACTCCCACCCCTTGGCACGAAGCCGCGCGGCTCCAGCGGCGCCCCGCTCGGCGCGGTCTGCGCCGCGGGCGAGCTAAGCGCCCCGCCGCCCCCGCGCTGCTGGCCTCAAGCGCCGCCGCGGCGTGCGTGAAGCGGGGTCGCTTTTTCGTCGACGGCTTCGTCTACCAGCCGGCCACGGACGTGCGCCCGGCAGCGGCCTCGGCGCAGGAAGGTGGCGGCTCGGGAACTGCAGACTGCGCGGCGGTCGGCTCTTACTTTCTGGCAGCAGCGGAAGCTGGTGACCGACCCACAGTGGCAAACTACGTTTAAAAGTTTGCCCGCGCACTGTCAGAGCGTGGTGGGGCCAGAAGAACCTTTTGCTGCTGCAGGAAATGCTCGAGGCCATACGCTGGCCAGACGCCGCGTTGATACGCAATATCTGTCACGGTTTTCCCTTGGTGGGGCGATTGCCTGCCAGCGGCATCCACAAATCAACAAACGTGTCTCTGGAACCAGCCGAGACATTGCGGTCACTTTTAAGCTGTCCGGGTGGACGGAATGAGGCTACCGCGAGCAGAATCGCCGCGGAAAAGAACGGCGACGCCAGGGTTCGCGCTCAATTTTTGCAAACCTGTGCAAGGGAACTTGATGAAGGCAAGGCCCGTCTTCGAGCCTTGAGCATGGACACTTGTGTTTTAACAGCCCGCTTCCCCATCGTCCAGGGGACGAAAGACGGTGCGCCCAAAATTCGCTGCATAGATGACTTCACTGCCTCTTTAGTGAATCGCGCGGTTGTACTAGCGAAAGGACTGCCCAGACACACTTGACTCTTTGGTAGCACTCGTGCGCCACACATCTGTCGGCCATTGTCGCGTCGCCACGCGGTGGAGAAAGGGCGATTTTTAAGACTCTGCCAATTTGTAGCAGCCATTTGCCTCTGGCTGTGACGGCTTGGCCAGAAACAGTCGCTGAAGGCCAAGCAATGCAGTTGCTTTGCTTGCCGTTTGGCTCGTCTGCCTCTGTGTCTGGGTGGGGCCGCTTCGGCTTGGCCGTGGAGGGCGTCCTCGCTGTGTTGTTTCACCTGTTGTATCTGCGTTTTGTCGACGACATTTTCGCAGGCGATTCGGCCACGGGCGTGCTTGCGGACGATGAAGATTTACGTGTTGGCCCACAGGGGTCAGCTCGACTAGCCAGGACTGTCGTTTCGGAATTGCTGGGCTGGGAACTGGACGCCGGCAAAGCTGTCGCCGATGCCGACAGCGCAACCATTTTGGGCGCGAGCGTCCATTTTGACGACGCAAAGCAACTCATCAGTTTTTCCCTCGAACCAGAAAGACTACAAAAGCGGTCGGCGAAAATCCGCGCAGCATTGCGACATCGTTCGCTCTCTCCTTCGCGCGCTTTGAAACTTGCCGGCGATTTGAGCTGGGGTGCAACAGCTGTGTTCGTCCGGGGCGCGCGCGTGTACCTGGCTGCCATTTTCCGCCACGGATCGATGAGCCGCAGCCGGCTGTCCGAGCGCGCGAGGTTATGCCTGCAGTGGCGGCTGCGCTTCTTACAGAAGCCGCCCGCCCGTAGCGTGCCAGCGGTGCGATCTCAGAGAGCACGTTACGTCGTGTACACCGACGCCACCGGCGAGGGACGCATGGCATCGGTCATCCATGCTCCAGGCCTGAAGGCGTGGGCCGCCGCCGCAGTCCCAATGGCAGCCAAGAAATTGGCTTTCCGCCGGAAAAAACCAGATCGGCGCCTGGGATCTCATGGCGGCGATTTGGGCGCTCAAATATTTAGTGCGGCGCTTGCCTGGTGACTTAGAAATCATTGCGCTCGTCGACAACGCGAGCGCATTGGCGACGCGGCCATTTCTTGCACCTTTGGCACGCGCCATCGCATTTAAACCTTGCCGACGCGCCCACGGGGCCGGGCGCAAACTCAGAGCAGCTGCGTAGGTTGGCCGCCGAGGGGCTCGAGGAAACGGAGTGGCTGTTTCCAGCCGACGCGCCATGGCGGGACTGAGCTGCACGGCCAGGGCGACGCACGAGGAAAAAAGGCACATCGTCATCCATCTGCCATCTCATTAAGGCGGACACTCGCTGTGGTTGCTGTCCCGAGCCGTGGTCCAAGAATATGGCTCTCAGTTTCATCGACAAAAGCCGGGCAGCCAGATTTTCGCAAACACAGTCGCGCAGCGATGGCGCCGTCGCGCCTCCTTTGGCAGCTGTCGCGCGCGCCTTGGCGGAGCAGGAGGTCCCAGGCACAGACGTCGCCAACCTACATGCAGCGCTGGCGGAATCGGGCTTCGTGCACCCATCCGATTTGAGCGACGTGAATGCAGCCGACTTAACGGAGCTTGTTCCGGCTATTGCTTCACTCAGCGGCGGCTTTGTTCGCGCCCTGCTTTCGCGCTGCCGCGCCGAGACCGGCCGCGAGCAGGCAGCCCGAGCGCGCCAGCAGACCAGTGTCGACGAGGTTGGATCCACAACGCCCTGCCGGCGCTGTTGCGCAGGCGTCGGCGGCCGCGACCGATGGTCACAGCGCTGGCGCTCGCGGCGGCGGCCGGTCGGAGCAGGGCCAAGGGGCGCGCGACGCAGGCAGCGGCCGTGCAGCTCTGATCTTGCTCGGAGAGGCCAGGCGCGCCCGGTCTGCTCCTCCGCCCGCTCTGTGCCGGCGGCGGCATGGACGGCCGCGCCCGCAGCAGCTGCTTCCCAGGAGCGGCGCCTGCAGGGCGGCCGCGAGACGAAGCCAAGCGAGTTCGGCGTGAACGCGTCGATGGCGAGCACCTCACCTTGCATGCCTTGTGGGTCGAGTTCGCAGGGTGGCGGAGAAGCGCGCCCCAGTGCGCTTCCGCTGTGCGCTTGTGGGGCGAAGCGGCCGCGTCGATCGAGGCGCAGAGTTGGCCGCCATCTGAGCAGGTTCTCGACGCCTTCGTTGCCCTGCTTCGCAACGGCAACACTTTGCAAAAGGTACTTGTCTCACGTGCGCACCGTGTTGCGTTTGCTGCGCGCCCCGCTTGGCGCGAAGATCACCAGGGATGCGTTCCAGGGGCGCAGCGATTATCCAGGGGCGCCGAGAAGATCACCAGGGATGCGTTCCGCAGAGAGAAGATCCGTGCCACTGCAGAAGAAACCAGACGCATCCGCAAGTGGTGCGCTGAGGCAAGTTACTCGCTACTCGCAGCATCGTGGGCGATCGCTCGCCAGTTCTGTCTCCGGTACTCCGAAGTTTTAAATTTGGGTACCACCGCTGTGGCGTCTCGTTGTACTGACGATGAGCGCAGGACGCGTGTCATCCGGTTTGCCCATCGCAAGTCGTACAACGAGCCCTGCGAGACAACGAGGCGCTGCATTTGCCACCAACAGGGCCGCCTCCTCTGCGGCGTCGGCGCGCTGTTTTCGGTTGGAGAAGCGGGGGCTGCTCCTTTTGCAGGTGCGCAGTATGCAGACGCACTCGCCGTGCTCAAATTGGCAGCGGCCGCGCTGCAGTTGCGCAGCGGGCCCGCTTGGGGCACTCGCGCCTTCAGGCGGGGCTTCGCAGACGAGGCCCTCCTACAAGGAGGGCCCGCGGCATTGTTTTACAGTGGCGGCTGGAGGGGCTTGGCTGCTTTTGGCTATGCCAGCGGCTAGACCTGGGGCTGCTGAATGGCTGGTGGATCATTCCGATTCCAGCGACGGCGAGCAGGACTGAGATTGGCATCGCGTGCGTCGGGATGCAAACAAAAAGAATTAGCCGGACGAAAGACCCAACCATGCGTAGTTGTGAATACCGCAATTGTGGATATCGTGGGGGCTCCTTCTCCTCCTCCTCCTCCTCCTCCTCCTCCTCCTCCTCCTCCTCCCTCCCTATGGGGCCGCGAAGCGTGTGAGGGGTGTGCCAAAATGGGGCGGCGGCGCCATGCGAGTTGCGCCACTTGGACCTGAGATGGAGCTCCCTGTGGGGCCACGGAACGTGTGAGGGGTGTGCCAAAATGGGGCGGCGGCGCCATGCGCACTGCGCCACGGGGACCTTAGGTGGAGCTCCCTATGGGGCCACGAAACGTGTGAGGGGTGTGCCGAAATGGGGCGGCGCCGCCTATGGGGCCACGAAACGTGTGAGGGGTGTGCCGAAATTGGGGGTGGAACCGCATGCGAGCGCAGCCACTGGGGCCTTCGGTGGAGCTCCCTATGGGGCCACGAAACGTGTGAGGGGTGTGCCAGAATGGGGGGTGGAACCGCATGCGAGCGCAGCCACTGGGGCCTTCGGTGGAGCTCCCTATGGGGCCACGAAACGTGTGAGGGGTGTGCCAGAATTGGGGGTGGAACCGCATGCGAGCGCAGCCACTGGGGCCTTCGGTGGAGCCCATGGGGGGTGGAACGGCATGCGAGCGCAGCCATTGGGGCGTTCGGTGGAACTCCCTGTGGGGCCACGAAGCGTGTGAGGGGTGTGCCGAACTGGGTGCGGTGGGCGCATGCGAACGCAGCCACGGGGGCCTTGTGTGAGGCTCCCTATGGGGCCACGAAGCGTGGAGGGGTGTGCCGAAATGGGTGCGGTGGGCGCATGTGAACGCAGCCACTGGGGCCTTCGGTGGAGCTCCCTGTGGGCCACGAAACGTGTGAGGGGTGTGCCGAACTGGGTGCGGTGGGCGCATGCGAACGCAGCCACGGGGGCCTTCGGGTGAGGCTCCCTATGGGGCCACGAAACGTGTGAGGGGTGTGCCGAAATGGGTGCGGTGGGCGCATGTGAACGCAGCCACTGGGGCCTTCGGTGGAGCTCCCTGTGGGGCCACGAAACGTGTGAGGGGTGCGCCGAAATGGGTGCGGTGGGCGCATGCGAACGCAGCCACTGGGGCCTTCGGTGGAGCTCCCTATGGGGCCACGAAACGTGTGAGGGGTGTGCCGAACTGGGTGCGGTGGGCGCATGCGAACGCAGCCACGGGGGCCTTGGGTGAGGCTCCCTATGGGGCCACGAAACGTGTGAGGGGTGTGCCGAAATGGGTGCGGTGGGCGCATGTGAACGCAGCCACTGGGGCCTTCGGTGGAGCTCCCTGTGGGGCCACGAAACGTGTGAGGGGTGTGCCGAACTGGGTGCGGTGGGCGCATGCGAACGCAACCACGGGGGCCTTCGGTGAGGCTCCCTATGGGGCCACGAAGCGTGTGAGGGGTGTGCCGAAGTCGGTGCGGTGGGCGCATGTGAACGCAGCCGCTGGGGCCTTCGGTGGAGCTCCCTGTGGGGCCACGAAACGTGTGAGGGGTGTGCCGAAATGGGTGCGGTGGGCGCATGCGAACGCAGCCACAGGGGCCTTCGGCGGAGCTCCCTATGGGGCCACGAAACGTGTGAGGGGTGTGCCGAATTGGGTGATGACGATGACGATGATGATGGTGGTGATGATGACGTCGATGGTGTCGATGGTGATCATGTGATGACGATGACGATGATGATGATAATGATGATGATGATGATGATGATGATGATGATGATGATGATGATGATGGGCGGGGGGAGGAAGGGGAGGAGGAGGAAGGAGGAGGAAGGAACGCGGGGCGACGTCTCTTCAAAACGAGGACCCAACACCACAACATGGTTGGGAACAAATCACGTTGTCTCGCTCTCAGGTGCTGCTGCGCAGGCCGTCGCCAGGAGACTCCAGCCAAGCAGCGCTTTTCCCACGCCCCTTGCTGGCGCAAGGGCGCCAGCTTCGAGCCGCGCCCATGGGGCGAGTTCGGAAGATGTGGCATGGCGTAGGTGTCCACGGTTGACCTTCACCGTGGTAGAGCGGTGGCAGACCCACACGTTGGATGTGCCCTCGAAGCCGATGATGACGCCTGGCCCGTGCCACTGGAGAGCCCATTCGCGCTTGGGCTTGCCGTTCCCCCGCCAGTAGTACACCTGGTCGCCAGTCTGGTAGACGTCTTGCGCATGCTGTGCGCCGTCCGCCCTTGACCAGGCTAACAGCGCTCTCGATAGAGACTGGTTGAAGCGCAGGTGCTGGATGGAGGTCTGGGCGGCCTTCATGATGGCTGCCCTCTCGGAGAAGGGCTTGTCGGACACGATGCGCTCATGTAGCGATAAGCGGCCAGCATTGTCCAATAGGCAGTGTGGCAACCGAAGTCCACGTCCAAGAACCCATTGGGCAGGTGAGTAGCCGCTGGCGTTGACTGAGCTGTTCATGGCCCAGCACACTGCAGCGAGCAACCATTGAACCTTGTGCGCTTCGGCTGGCTGGTCGAACCTGATGCTAAACTGGTCGATCAGCTTACGAGCGTGGATCTTCCAGAGACCTCCGCGGCGTTCTACGGTGGCGTTCTGCTGCGGTGTCGCAGCCGATGTTGTCATAAGCTGGCAACCCATGTCTTCGAGTTCCTTTGAAAACTCTCTCTCGAACTCTCCTCCTCCATCAAATATTGCACGTTGTGGGGCTCCAAACGGTGTAACCCAGACCTGTAGGAGCCGTGCAAATACCGCACTCGGATGTCGTGTCGAAACCGTGCCGCACATTGTGAACCGGGACGCGAGATCAACAATATTCAGGAAAATCAACTGGTTTCCAGCGTAAACGGCAAGTGTGAATAAATCCACCCCGATTGAATCGTTGAAATCTCTATCCAGTCGAATCCTTCCAGGTAAGTGCGGTGAAGGTCGCTGATGGGCGGCGCAGACTTCAAAATGTAGGTTGAGAGCCATCTCGACCGAACGCTGGGATCCGCCAGTGATGCGGATAGCCCGTGCCAGCGACTCGTTGGACGGGTGACCCGTGTTGACGTGGAGCTGCATGATGGCGGACTTCAGGGTGCGCTCCTCCGCTGCCGTCAGAGGTGGCTCGGCGGTAGCGGCAGGGGCAGGTGCGGTACGTCTTGCTGCCCTCCTCCGTGTTGGCTGCGCTGGCTGAGTAGGGTTCGCTTCCCGTGGAGCCGGCTGGTTCGGCTTGCGCAGCTGCTTGGCAAGGGCGCTGACGAGCTCGTAGGTGTAGTTCTCGCTGTTCTTTGCGTGTCGACCCCGGGCTTCGACATGTTGGTGGGTCCTGGCGCAGAACTTCCTGAGCGAGTTGTCCATGCCAAAATGGTCGGTCACGATCCTCCATGGCTTCTTGATCGGGTCTCCCTTCTTGGTCTTCAGGTTGTAGGCGCATCCGTCGAAATCGACCACCCTAGGAAGTTGACGTCGTAGCTCGTTGGCAACTGGATTCTTCTCGGGGTTCCAACCGTCGCAGTAGCGTGGCCACTCGAAGGAGACTGCGAGGTACGGGCCGAACTCCTTGCGAAGTCGTCGCGTGGACCGAAGGAACAGTGAAATCATTCTCGTCGGCTTCCGTCTATCCGCCTCGAGCTGTGTGATCTTCTTGGGATCGATCTTGACAATGAGCCTCTGTAGCGATGTCCATGGTGTGCAAGGAAATGCAGCATGTACTCGTACGTAATGATGCTGCATGAGCTTCGGTCTGATCTGCTTCACAAGCTTGTTGACGACTGCCGGTCGGGAAATATCGTGCTCGGGTAATCCACAGCGAACTGCATTACCTCCAGTTGATATCCATTTCTTGCTGAGCTGAGCTTACTGTTAGGATTGCAGCACCATTCGAACAAAATCGCCGATGTCGAACTTGAAATTGAACTAGTCCTCGTAGCAGACTGTGCTAGATCTGTCTTGAGAGCCTGGTTCACCATATTTGGGATGATGCCGCTCTTGTTGGTGACGATGGCCGAGCGCCGTCCTGCAGTAAGTAGCGGCTTCGTCCCCTTCTTGAGAGTGCGGATCCACGATGTTGACCTCCTTCTTGGTGTCGTTCTCGATGCCGAGCGAAACCCACGAGCCGAACACGCACTCCGGGCAAAACCCCAGGTGTAGGCAGTCCTCGTGCGGTGTAGACCCACAGGCGACGCAGTCGTTCGTGGGCTCGGTGATGTAGGTTGTTCGTGTAGGAGTCGAGGTAGTCGGTGGAGTGGCTGCCGTAGAGCAGCAGGCCAGTGCAGATGCCACTGCGGTCATCAGCCGTGACCCCTTAGATCTCCTTGGCTGGAGACGCCGAGGTACGTCGATCTCCTTCTTCTGGAGCAGCATCGAGATGCGTTCCTGAAGCGTAGTGTCCTTCGTGGTGTTGTTGACGGTCGGCAGCTGGTCCTTGCGGGTGAGGTCCGTACTGGATTCCCTCATGGCGCCCCAGTCCTCGGGCTGGAGCTGAATGGCGGGATGTCCCGCGCTGCTGGTGACAAGCTTCTGCGAGGCGTTGCCGATGCGGATCTGGCCCTTCCAGAGCGAGATGTCGATCTTAGAGGGCTCGATGAAGTCGCGGCCGATGAGCAGTCCGAGGGTGGGGCTGTCCACGGCGCTGAACACGATGCGTCCCGCACGACCGCAGAGAACGAGTGGGGCTGTGACGCGCTGCTTGCTGGGCAGCGTGCCTCCATTTCCGAAGCTGTAGACCTCGTCCTCTGGCTCCTCCAGGATCTGATCGCCGAGGCCGATTTTGATAAGCTTGTCCTTGTAGCGCTGGTGCCACTTGAGACCTGCGACGCAGAATAGGCAGGCGGTGTCCATGACGCCGATGCCGTCGTCGTTGGGTCTGGTGCCGTTATTTGTGGTGGTAATCGTGGGCAGATCCGGGATGACGCGCTCTGAGACCAGGGTCTCTGGCGGTGGGGTTACTGGCCCTTCAGGGTTGAGGGCGACCTCCTCGTCTCCGAACTCGACCTGCTCGGTGATGTTCGCCTGGTGGTGGGAGCGTTCACCACGTCCCCCACCCTTGGGCTTGCCCTTGGACGGCGCGACCTTGCGGGCTCCCGGTGCAGGGCACTTACTCCCTATCACCGGTCCAGTGGCCCTTCTCGCCGCAATCCCAGCACTGTGATGACTTCTTGCGCTGGTCGACGCGGCTCTGCAGGTTCTTGGCGGATGGGCGTCGCTGGCGTGATGCCTTCCCGCGGCCCTTGAGGGCGTCCCGAGCTGACCTGATGGTGGCCATGGCTTCGGGGATGGCGGCCAGATCGGCCGCGGCGGCCTCCACCGTCGCGGAGTCGTCGCCGTCGAACAGCTCGGTGATCTCCACGTTGGACGACTCCAGCTCGGCGCTGAATGCCTCGAGCTCTTGGCGGGCGATGTCCTGGACGTCGGCCGCGGTGTTGTCGTCGTCATCTTCGCCCTCCTGCTCGTCGTCGTCCTCGGGCTCCTCCACGATGTTGGTGGATCGGGCCCGTCCAGGTGGTGGTCGCTGCCAGCTGTGGCTGGATCTCGTAGATGAAAGTGCCCGCGAGCGCGTGGGTACGCTGGCGTGCCTCTCGGACGCGTGCAGGTCCGGGAACATGCGCACCAGCAGGGCGCGGATGCGCTGGTAGGAGTAGTGCTCGTCGGGCAGGTTGCCCACGACGCGCTCACGCCGCTCGGCCGTCAGCCCGGCCTTGCGAAGCAGGAACCACCCCGCCGCGTCGTCGAGCGCGTTGAGGTCCACCCCGTTCTCGCGCAGCTGCTGTAGGCCGGCCTCGAAGCGTGCGAGCCAGTCCGTCATGCGTTCTCCACGCCTGCGGTGGTGCTGCGTGGACTCGAAAAACTTCTCGAGCGTCTCGCCCTTTTGTACTGGCTTCTGCTGGCCGAGGTGCGTCTCGAGGTGGTCGAGCACGTTGTTGATGCCTCGAAGGTTGCGATCGCGCTTCCGCTCGGTCGCGTCCTCGATGTCGTCGTCGGGGATCGGGTGGAGCTGCTCCTCTGGCATGTTGAGCGCCGCCGAGCGGGTGGTACCAGAAAGGCGAAGCACCAGCTTCGACGCGAGGCAGTGCGAAACCTCCAGGTTCTCGCTGAGCTTCCAGAGCTTCACCTCCTGCTTGAAGTCGCGCCACTTAGCTGGATCGCCATTCCAGGTCGGGATGGCCTGATTCATACTGTTGAAGTTGTTGTGGTGGTCAGCCATCGTGATCACCGCGTAACTGTAGATGTCGAAATGGGCGTCGCTGACGTCCTCTAAATTGAAGCTGGCGTCGCTGACGCTCTCTAAGTTGAAGCTGGCGTCGCTGACGCTGTCCAAGTTGAAGCTGGCGTCGCTGACGCTCTCTAAGTTGAAGCTGGCGTCGCTGACGCTCTCTAAGTTGAAGCTGGCGTCGCTGACGCTCTCTAGGTTGAACCTGGCGTCGCTGACGCTGGCTTTGACCGTGTAGATGCCGAAATCCTCGATCAGATAGTAGCTGGCGTCGCGGACGCTAGCGGCCTTCTAGAGCTTGAAATCAAACGAGAGGTAGTAGCTGGCGTCGCAGACGCTAGCGGCCTTGTAAGAGTAGGAGTCGCGCAGGGCGTCGGGCTGGGCGTCGCTGACGTCCACGATGAGCAGCAGCAGCTGCAGGAAGGCGCTGGCCTTCGATTCCGTGATCACTCGCCTGGGCGGCGTCGTCTTGGCAGAGTCTTCGGCGCGCGGCGCCGGCAGGACAATGTGAACAGCGCGCGGCGGCGCTGGGGTAACCGAGCCTCGCTCCAAGCTACCACTGTGATATGGAAGATAATCGCTGGATATCTTTCCCTCGCGCGGCGAGGGGCGTAGCTCTTAGGCCAAGGGCCCTATAATCGTTTGAGAGAAAACGGTTGCGGGAGAACAAGGGGTGAGAGCGCAGAAGCAAGGGCAGGGACATAATAGAATAACCTTCTACTCTCCTGGGGGGTGAGTTTGACTCACAGAAGGCGCGGTTATCCTCGCGCACTCGCGCCTGGAGGAAGGAGAGGAGCAAGTGGCGTGGCATCCCCGCGCCCAAATCCACCAGCCGCACGCGGCCACCGGCTGCAAGCGCGACGATCCGCCGCGCCACGGGGGCACTGCCAGGCAGTGAACCAGCGCGATTCCACAGAGGCCACCGAGGCCAGGAAGCGAGGAGACCACTCGAGTCCTCCTGGAGATTTTCCTGCTCCCCAAACCGCTGCGCGATTTAGGGGCGATGCAAATTTCTCGCATTCGGGCGCAAGCGCGCTGGATGTTGCAAGCGCATTCGGGCGCAAGCGCATTCTGGCGCCAGCGCGCCGGATGTCGCAATCGGAGGCGGCCCACAGTTACAATCGGAGCGCTGGCGCGCCTGGTATTGCAATCGGGGCGAGACTTCGCGCATTCAGGCGCAGGCGCGCCCTGAATCGCAATCGGATTGCGATGCAAGCGCATTCTGGCGCATGAGCGTCAACCAAAAAAATCAGAGTTGGTGCGCGATTTCGCGGGTTGCAGACGCGGCAGGAATTGCAAAGCGCGATTCCGTGCAATGCAGGCGCAGGCGCGCATGAACCCGCAATCCGATCCTGAACGCATGCGCTTGGGCGCAGTAGCGTCCATAATTGCGATCAGAGCGCGATTTCAGGCGCAGACGCGCCCGTTACTAACGGCGCGCAATTCGGTGCATTCAATCTGAAGCGCGCCAAATTTCGCACGCCGTCCGCGACTCCAGGCCTCGGGCGCAGGCGCGCCCAAAAACTGCCGCGGGAACGCTATTCCGTGCATCCATTCGGGCGCAGTTGCGCCAGGTATGGCGATAAGGGCGAGATTCCGCGCGTGCGGGCGCAAGCGCGCAGGGATCGCAATCGGAATGCGACTCCACGGGCGCAAAACTGCGATCGGAGCGCGATTCAGCGAATCTGGGCGCAAGCGCGTCTGGAGTTGCAATCGGGGCGCGATTCTGCGTGCACGGGCGCAGGCGCGGCCAGAATCGCAATCGACTCTGGCGCAGGCGCGCCCAGAATCGGAATTGAAGCGCGATGCCGTGCACTTGGCTACAGGCGCGGCCGGAATCGCATTGCGCGAGTCCGCGCATGCTGGCGCAGGCGCGCCAGGCCCGCAATCTTACCTGAATTTCCTTGCGCTTGTATGCAGGAACGTCTAGAATGGCGATCGGGGCAAGAATTTGCACATTCGGCGCGCTCGGGCGCAAGCGCGCCGAATTTCGCATTCGGGGTGCGACTCTGCGCGTTTGGGCACAGGCGCGCCAAAACTGTGATGGGAGCGCGCTGCCGTACGTTCGAGGAGCGCGGGCCCGTGTTGCAATCGCAGCGCGAGTCCGCGCTGTCGGGGTGTAGCTGTGCCAGATACTGCGTTCGGGGCAATTCAGCACATTCGAGAGCAGGCGCGCTTGATGTCGCAATTAAACCGCGATCCTGCGCGACTCCCCGCATTGGCGCGTGAGGTTCCCTGAATTGCAATCGGAGCACGGTTCCGCGCATTCAGGCGCGAGCGCGCCCGGGATCACAATCGGATTGCGATCCTGTTTGGGCGCAGGCGCGCCTGCCCTGGTATGCGAGTGCAGGCGCCCCCCGAACTGTTATCGGGCGCGACACCGCGCTTCGCGCATGTGCGCCTGGAAATACGATCCAACCGCGATTGCGCGCATTCGGGCTCAGGCTGGTGTGGAATCGCAATCGGCGCTGCGAGACTCCAGGTAGCACTCGTAAGCGCGCAGAAAAACGCAGAGGGGCGATGTTGCATGCAGGAGTACTCGTGCTGGGCGTGCACGCTGTTGTTCCGTGGAAGGCGCGCACGGCGTTCCAGGGCGTGTGGGGATTCTCGAAGACGCATGCAGCGCCGAAAACACCGAGACCCGGAGCCGTTACTCAAGCACAGCCGAATCGCGCGTCGATTTGCGGCGCGATTTTGCCAGAACGTACAGGCTCGCACGGCGGAAGTCATTTCACTGTTGTTTCATGAAGCTGGCCAGCCCAAGCATCCCCCAGACAACGCCTTGTCTGTGCATTGGGCCCCGTGTGTCTCAGACACGGGCGTGTCATGGCAGCTGCTGTGCTGGGCCCTGGGTGCATTGGGCCTGGTGCGTTTGCCCAGGTGCCCAGCCCAGCAGCAGGCTTCACTGCTGCCCAACGCTCCTGCGAGGGCAGCCTGCAGGAGTCATCGCCCCTAAATCAGCGATTTGGGGGGCAGGAAAATCTCCAAAGGTGACCGGTGCCAAATGGGTGCCTCTTCGCCTTCTGGCCTCCATGCTTTTTTGCAGTTCCCCATGAACGCGCCGTGGAGCGCCGTGGGTTGCAAGCGCAACCCTCGATGCTTCGTTGCCTCCAGCAGGCGGCTTGCGGCTCACACGCCCGAGCGGCTTCACCTCCCGCTCGCCTCCACCTTCCTCCTCCTGGCTGGCTGGCTGGTCGGCGGCTCGGGCAAGCGTCCTGCAAGGCGCGGGGGAAGGCTCCTGCGGGGGGGGCGAAGCCTAGATGTAAGGGGGGCGCAGGGTGCCCAGCTTCCCGCACGAGACAGGGGCTGGCCGCACAAAAAAAACCCTGCAGCACGGCAGCAGCTCGCCACGGCGAGGCGCAGGCAGCGCCGAGCAACCCACCCTCTGCCACCCTTCTGCCGCAAATGCGGCTTGGGGTCTTGTCTGGCTGCTTCTGCAGGCTGTCCTGCTGGGCTGTGGGCCTGGTGCGTTTGCCCAGGTGCCCAGCCCAGCAGCAGGATTCACCGCTGCCCAACGTTCCTGCGAGGGCAGCCTGCAGGAGATTTTCATGAGCGAAAAGGAATGCAAGCTGATCGTCGCCTGCAGGATGTCTCCCGCAAACCCAAGGGCAACGTACCGCTTCTCGCTCCTGGCCCGTGCGAGGCATCCTTACCGAGTGCAGCTCGCTCTCGAGGAGGCGTCCCGTTCCATGCTTGTTTGGGAATGCGACGCCTTCTGGGAGCGAGCGCGATCGCTCTGACCCGCACTTTCTCTCGGGCAAGCACCTCAGCAGTGTGCCCCCGGCCGCCGCCTGGACTGACGGCTGGCTGTGGCAGGGATCTGACAAGCGGGTTCTCGCAGCAAAACCTCCTCCTCCTCCTCCTCCTCCTCCTCCTCCTCCTCCTCCCCCGCTGGCCCCCTCCTCCTTCCTGCCTCGTTGACGCCGACGCTGACGCCGCCGACGCTGCCGACGCCGACGACGCCGACGAGACGAAGTTCGGACCTCTCCCAGGGAGCGCTCTGGCGATAACTTTAGGAGGCCAATCCAGCCGCGGCGGCGGGGGCCGTCCCTGGTGGCACAGCGTGGCCCTCGACCCCCTGCCGACCACGGCGACGCCGACGGGCGGCGCCCTCCGGCGGCCCAAAAGACGTCCGACAACCTCCACGCGGTGATGACGGCGACGGCGGCGACGACGACGCCGGCAACTCCGACAACCGGGCCAACAGCGCCGACAACGACACCGACGCCAACAAGTCAGCGACGCTGACAAGGCCGACAACCCCGACGCCGCCGATGCCGACGCGGCCGGAGGAGGAAGCTGAGGAGGAGGGGGAGAGGAGGAGGAGGAGGAGGAGGAGGAGGTGGAGGAGGAGGTGGAGGAGGAGGAGGAGGATAGGAGGATAGGAGGATAGGAGGATAGGAGGATAGGAGGATAGGAGGATAGGAGGATAGGAGGATAGGAGGATAGGAGGATAGGAGGATAGGAGGATAGGAGGATAGGAGGATAGGAAGATAGGAGGATAGGAGGATAGGAGGATAGGAGGATAGGAGGTTAGGAGGAGGAGGAGGAGGAGGAGGAGGAGGAGGAGGAGGAGGACGAGGAGGGGTATGAGAAGGCGGAGGACGATGAACCGGTGGTGGCGCCACGACGGCGACCCCGACGGCGGCGGCGGGCGGCCGCGCGGCCGCGGGGCGCCTTCGGCAGCAGCCCGCCCCGGGCCGAGAGCTGCGCCGCCGTAGGCCAGGAGTGGTCCTCTGTGCCGGCTGGGCGGCCGAAGAGCGCGGCGGTGTCCTCTCCCGGCGGCGCCGCGGGCGCCTCCTCTTCAATATCATTCCAGCTGGGAGGTCAGAACGAAGCACACCCTCTGAACTTCATCGAGACCGCAAAGGTCATGTCCAGCTCCCCCACGCCCAGCAACAGTCGCCCCCTCCTCCTTCTCCTCCTCCTCTGGACCCCCATCCCGCTCCCCATGTCCACCCGCCATCACAACAATTCTCAGCCAGAGTGGTGAGGTGGGCGCAGATGCGGCGGCTGGAAGAAGTGCAGTAGGACTTGTACAGTTAGTGCCTGGATGCAACAGTTTACGGGCTCGATGTAATGTTTTCGCGCGGGCGCATCTGTACAGCTTCTCCATCTGCACTAGTTGCCGCCCTGTGCAATGGGTCGTGCCCCCGCACAGATTGGTACAGTTGCACATGGTAGTGCCCTGTATTGCCCCCCGACGCCCCATCTGAGCCCACACCACTGACACTGATATCCAGTACGTAATCAATCTTGTACTCTCCATCATATGGCTACAGTCGGACTCCGGCCAGAAGCACAGCCTTCAAGAACACGAGGCCCTCCGTCGGCCCAAGCACACAGAACATCCAAGGGTACCCTCCCCAGGATGCATAAGAACATCCACCAACCACGAAGAGCAGTGGGGCATCCTCGCCGAACCGACTTCGATCTTATACATCGGTCCAGCTGTAATCCAAGCAAACACAGAAGGCAGCCACAACTGCTCAAGACGGGCCCCAATACCGCCTCATATGGCGAGCTGCGGAGGCTGGCGTCCATGGAATAGGATGAAGAAGAGTGGGACGGGGATCCTCAAACATCACTTTTTGTGTTGGCGGCGCGGCAAGGGTCGTCGGCGCTAGCGGAAAGGCCTAAACGGGGGTGCTGTTAGAGCGAATTGTGCCACCATGAAGGAGGAGGAGGAGGAGGAGGAGGAGGAGGAGGAGGAGGAGGAGGAGGAGGAGGAGGAGAGGAGAGGAGGAGGAGGAGGAGGAGGACGCGGACGAAAGAGGGGGCGGAGGGAGCGAGCCGCTCAGCGGGCCGCTTAGGGCGATCCTCAAACATCATATGTCTTGCTTGTTTGCTTGTATTCCGGTGTTTTTCCTCCATCTCGGCGCCATCAAACACGGTCCCAAGATGGACAACTGCTGCCGGGGACGCGGTCGAGACCTCTGGGGCCCGCTGATTGTGGACCTATCCTCCTCCTCCTCCTCCTCCTCCTCCTCCTCCTCCTCCTCCAGCCGTTTTGGGCCCAGACCGCTAGACCCGAGAGCGGGGGCCTTGCCTGTGCGAACTTCAAAACGGCACGCTGCACAAGCGAGCCAGATTCAGTTGCCAGCATCCCCGCCTTCCTGTCGTCAGGATGGCCCCAGCCACGCCGCCATGGCAGCGCCGCGCCAACGAGCGCAATGACGCATGGTATGCAGGCTTGAGATACACGGGGAACGACAAGGGCAACAAAGGCTATGGAAAAGGAGCTGGCGGCCACACTCAGTTCTTCCAAGACACTTCTGCCAAAGGTGGAGGCAAAGGAGGCAAAGGAGGCCAGGGCAACCAGCAGCAGACCTTCTGGAAGTGCGGACACTGTCAATGTGGAAAGAACTTGGAGAGCTACTGGTTCTGCAAGCACTGCAAGGCGCCGAGGCCCGAGCCCAGTGATCCCGAACTCGATCGTTAGGGAGCTTGGGCGAACGGGCCGCCAGCCCTGCAGCCAGGATCCCAGCCGATCCCGACTGGGGAGGCGCTCAGCGAGGAGGAGCTCGAGCGCATGGTGTCCTTGGCCAATCGCTTTGGTGATGTGGCCGCAGCCAGCCAGTACAAGGTCGCGCTGGAGCGGCTCCGCGCGGCCAACAAAGTGCCCGAGGAGAAGCCGCTCCAGCAGAGGGCCACCGCAGCCCATCAGCGAGTTCAGTTCCTCGAGAAGAAGCTCAACGGCGAAATCGACAAGTTGGAGAAGTGGAGAGCCTGGTGTAACGAGAAGGCCGCAGTTGTCCAACAGCTCTCGAGCGAGCTCGAGGAGGCCGACGCGCAGCACAAAGCCTTGGTGGACCAATTACACAGCTCAGTGTGCGATAAGAAGGTGGTTACTCCTCAGCCTACTGGGCTTAAGCTTCGCGATATCGTGGACGGCAAGTTGGACTGTCTCGAGTTCGTGGACGCTGGGGAGATCTTCAGCGTGCCTGAGGACGAGTACGTGGTCACAGAAGGCGACAAGCAGATTCTGCGCGACAGACCGAACGAGTTCAAGGCACACATCGCCAGGGTCACTAAGGAAGCCTTCGGCGGTATCATCAGCCAGTTGGGCACTATCAAGCAGCAGCACGCGCAGCACATGGAAAGGTTGGGGAAGAAACGACGTAAAGCAGCAGAAGGAGAGGATCAAGCTGCAGGTGGAGGAGACGCAGCACAGGGAGCAGCAGCGGCGGCAGCTCCAAGGACAGGAGCTCCAGCTTCTGGATCTTCGTGTACGATCACAGCCGGGGCTGCTGGAGGTGGCGAGAACGTCAGGGAGCGAGCTCGACGTGCAGCGTCCCAGGCACCTCCCCCTGCACCAGAGCAGGCTGCAGCAGCATCCGCATGCGCGTGCAGGGGGACAGCAACCTGATGGGCCAGCTGTTGGGCCTGAGCATCAGCATCTTTTACCTCATCTGATAGCCCCCCCCCAGAGGGGCACCTTTTTGCGAGTGCAGCTGCGCCTCCTGCGGAGAGTCGGCGTGTGTCAGACCCTGCAGAGGCGCACCAGCTTTTAAATCGGCTGTGCGGTTTTCCGCCCCCCGAGCCAGGCTCCGAGCCCCTGGGTGAGTTTCTGCGTCTAGGCAGCCCTGGACTGGAAAGTTTTGAATTGGTTGTGGAGACGGCCAACGTCACCTCCTGGGGATCGGCTAAACCCTGGCTGCAACGGTCGGGAGCACATATTATCTTGCTGCAAGAGCACAAGTTGGTCCTCGACGACCAAATTGAAGAGGCCTCCAGCTGGGCCCTCAAGCAAGGCTGGAAGTCTCGGTTCGTGGCGGCTGAGGCTGGAGTAGGCTCAGGAGCTTCGGGCGGGGTGGCGACCTTCGTCCGTTCGTTTCTGGGATGCTACGACCTGGAGGCTGGCCACAAAATATACAAAGCAAGAGCTGTCGGTTGTTGGGTGCAGATTCCTGGGGGTGAACCGATACTTTGCATCTCGACCTACTTGCGCGATTCCGAGGGGCTCTCCGCTGAGAACCTCAAGATTTTGGCCACGATCGGAGCGGTGGCACAGAGCTACCGCACGCCTCACATCATCGGAGGCGACTTCAACATGGAGCCAGCTGAGCTACATGAATGTGACTTGGCGGGCAGTTTATCCAGTTGCATAGTGTATCCAGAAGTGAGGGGTACTTGTGCAACGACGGCCTCGAGCACAGCCAGGCTGTTAGACTACGTGGTGGTCTCGGGGGGCCTGTCGAAAGGTATCCAGTCCACCAGGGTGATTTTGGAGAGCGATCTGAAGACTCACACGCCCGTCCAAATTAAGTTCTACCCCACCCTCGCGGACATTAAGTTCCTCACGTTCTCCAAGCCTCCAGTGATACCCGCGCAGCGCCCTATAGGTCCTTGCCCTGAGCCCCCGTCTTGGGACGACGCCCTGGACTGCGCCACTTACGGTCTCTCACTGGTTCGCGAGGGAGCCCCGCGTAATAAGATTCAGAGGCGCATGAACTTGGCCTACAAGATTTGGGCCAACACAGCGGAAAAAGAGTTGATTGCCAGCCGACAGATCGACATCCCGCTGTTAGGTACAAGGGACAGGTTGCCTAAGTTGATTTGGAGGTCAACTTTAGATGTAGACAAAAGGAAAGGCGTCAGGCAACCTGCTCTGTTCACGCTGCGCTGGTTGGAGAGCACGTTCCGTCTTTTTATCAGCCTGCTGCGCGCCCTGGACGTTTCGGCGGCGACGGAGGCTCCAGCTTCCGAAGTTGGGGCGACGGCATGGTTGCCGCAATCCGATATGCTTTTTGAGAGCCAAGTTCCGCCAGGACCGACAGTCCCCACGCCAGCGCGCTCTCGTGTGCTCCGCCAGCTTCGTGGTGTACGTGCTTGCCTAGCCGATCCTCCGGCCTGCGTCGGCCGACACTTAGAAGAGTTCTCTGAGATTTATGACAGCATCAAAGGCTTTATCCAGGTTCAGGACATTGATAAGGTCTTCGACGTCTCGGAGGTTCTTGGGGATTTAGATTTGGGCTGCAGCATCTTAGGTAAGATCTCCGAGGATTTAGGGGCGTACTCTTTGAAGGCTAAGTCGGAGGCTCAGAAGTCTTGGATGGCCTGGTTATGCGACGGGGTTGATAAAGGGGGGGGGAGAGCTCATGCGTGGACTCGTCTCCCCAAAGCGTGGCAACCCACCGCCACCCTCTCGGCCCAAGTGGCTGTGCTGGCGGACCCCAAATCGTTGTTGGCCTCTGAGGCCCAGAAGTTTGATAAGCTTTGGCAGGCCTCCAAGACGCCAGAGTTGCCCGAACAAGTTGAGTGCATTCAGCCCCTCGATTTTGCGCCGCCACCAGAGATGAGGGCAGTATCGCAGCGGTATAAGCTCACGTCCGCGACCTCCGTGGACGGCTTCCACATGCGCCACTTCAGCAGCATCGCTGATCAAGGTTTGCTGGCTTTGATGTCTTTATATGCTGTCATGGAGGCGACCTCCATCCTGCCGAATCAGGTCCGCACGATTGTGGTCCCGCTTTTAGCCAAACCTGCAGGAGGTTGGAGACCTATTGGTTTGTTCAGCAGTTTTTACCGCTTTTGGGGCAAGCTTCGAAGACCCATAGCGGCGTCTTGGGAGGCATCCAATTGGCGCCCGTACTTGGCGGCGGGGCCCTTCTCGGGAGCTTCGGACGCGGTCTGGAGGCAAGCGGTGAGGTCTGAAAAAGCTGTTCGTCCAGGGCCCCAAAAGCAGTCCAAGAGTCTCAAGGGAACGCCCAAGAAAGAAGAAACGACGGTGGCCTGCACGGTTCTCTGGGACCCCCTGAAGTACTACGAGACTATTGTGCTGTCCATCCTGGGAGATAGATGCGAGCTGCTAGCGTTACCGAAGCAGCTGTGCCGTGTAAGCATCGCCGCGTACAAGGGCCCACGCTTCTTGGCGATGGCCAGCATGGTGCATGGCCCTCACTTTGCCTGTTCAGGAGTTATCGCAGGCTGTTCTTTGGCGACCACTTATATTAGAGCGTACGCCATCCCCACAATAGGCTGCATCACTTTCCCGCTCCGCACTTCCTTGGACATATCTATTGATGATTATGGCATGTCGTCCACAGGTAAGCCCAAGCAAGTAGCACATGATATTATTCACACGGCGGCGCAGCTATACGTTGGGCTCACAGAAGAGATGTGCGTGCAAGTTGCCCAGGACAAAGCGTCGGTCATATGTTCATCCCACAAGACTGGAGAAGCCATCAGGCAAGCTCTAGGCGAGTACGGTGGAGCCTCTTATGTGGAATCTGCAGTGAACTTGGGCATAGATGATACGGCAGGGAAGAGCAGGAGGAGAAGGGGACGAGGACAGAAGCAGCAGAAGAGAGCAGCCGTTTTCAAGAAGAGAACGAAACGTTTCAAGCGAGTCAAGCAGGTGTTGGGCAAGCACTGCCGAAGTATTTTCACGAGTGGACCTCTAGCAGGCCTGTCTTATGGAGCTGAAGTGCACGGCCAGCCTGATCACGAGTTGGCGACTGCTCGTCGTGCTGTGGGCTCTGTCTTACGGCCGTCTGCAGGCATGAGGCCCCTCACTTCTTTGTTGTTGTTGCGCGGAGATCCGTCGTGGTATGGATCAGTGGCACCGGAGGTGCGCTACGCTAAGGAGGTCTTCTCGAACCAAGTTAGATCCTTGCCTAATACTTTGTCGTTCGGGGTTTTGAGGGAAGCTTGGGAGTCGGCGTACGGGGTCCCCAAAGAAGAGCTCGCCTGGAAGAAGGTCACGGGTCCCCTTTCAGCGCTCCGCCTCAGCCTCCTCAGGATCCAATGGGACATGAAGAGTTTCTGCGTCTTGGTCAACGATTTCGGAGAAGACATATTTTTAACGACCTGTTCCCCAGCGCTCATTAAGCAGATGTTGCATGATGGAGTTTTGAGACAGCTCGAAAGGGATGCTGGTAGAGTTCACGATGTACCTTGTCGAGTATGTTATGATGTGGTATCGTCTCAGCTTCGTTCGTCGCGGTATACATACTACGAGAAGGGTTGTATCAAGTCGCTGGTGTGCGGAGCTGTGTGGACCAACGAGCGTGCGCTCGACTTGGGGTACGCTCTGCCATCAGCTCAGTGTCCTTTAGGCTGCGGAGCGCGTGACACGATCTTCCACCGTCTGTGGGAGTGCAGTGCGGTCGACGACGATAGGAGGGAATTGATCGACGATGACGAATTGATCACCCTGGCTAGGAGCATCGATCGATCGGACGCTAAGGAAACACTCCTTTTCTCTAAGGGGCTGTTTGAACACCCTGGAGATGTACGACCACGCCCACGACAGCAAGGTGGTATTATCATTCACACGCCTGAAGGAACAGAAGACGTCGTAGATCCTGGCCAGGTCAAGGGATATATTTTCATGGACGGGTCCTGCACCAGACACCCTATCAAGGAGCTGAGTAGGGCCACTTGGGGCTATGTACAGGTCACCCAGGATGCTCAGGAGACCTGCTCGGTGTGTGGGCCTATATGGGCTCCGCTCCCTCAGACCCCCCAAGCTGGAGAGTTTGCAGCCCTCGCCATGGTTTCACAGAACCTTGGAGGCCCCTCGGAAGGTTTTTCGGATTGCGCGAATGTGGTCAGCACCTTCGCGCTTCCTCCTGAGGCCAGGTTCCCCTATAAGAAAATGTATCCGGGCACCATGTTATTGGCCCATTCGTGTGACCTGTCTGCTGTTAGGAAAGTAAAAGCGCATGTGGCTGACAGTCCTGATTTAACTGCCCAGCAACGCTGGGAGAAATTCGGAAATAATGCTGCCGATCGCGCCGCACGTCAAGGACTGCGCGCCCACCCCACAGGCTCCAAGGCTGAGCTTGATGAAGTAGACAGGAAAGTTAAGGTTTCTCGTGCGGTTTGCAGGCTTGCGGCCCGTTTACTGCCCAAGTGGCCCGCCCTGGATCTCACGGGAGTCCACTTGAACCCCAGAGAGCCTCGCCAGAAGCCCGCTGGCCCTGAAACTTTTGAGCACGAATGGGAATGCCATAGGTCATACTGGAGGTGTGCTGTATGCCCAAAGATACGGCGGCCCAGCCCTGATTTCGTCTTTGGTAAGAGCGACGTGCCCTCAACAGGAGGTTGTACTGGGAAGGTACCAGAGTCGTTGCTCCAGGTGGCCGCCAGAGGCCACAAGTTGTTGAGTTTCGATTGCACCGATCGGTCTCAGCTTTTCATTTGCGTTCGGTGTAAAGCTATATCTACGTTGGGCCCCCTCGCGCTGCTTGCTAAGGTTTGCAGGGCCCCAACGAGGAACAATTTCGAGCGGTGGAAGTATCGAGTGCTCAAGGGACGCCATCCCAAGATCGACGGACTGTCCTCCCTCCTCCTCTCCCTCCTCATCCCTCCTCCTCCTCTTCCTCCTTCTCCTCCTCCTCCTACCCCCTTCTTCCTGTTCTCCCTCCTCCTCTCCCTCCTCATCCCTCCTCCTCCTCCTCATCATCACCATCATCATCCCTCCTCCTCCTCCTCCTCCTCCTCCTCCTTCCCCTTCTCCTCCTCCTCCCCCCTTCTTCCTGTTCTCCCTCCTCCTCTCCCTCGTCATCCCTCCACTTCCTCCTCCTCCTCCTCCTCCTCCCTCCTCCTCCTCCTCCTCCTCCTCCTCCTCCTCCTCCTCCTCCTGCCCCCTTCTTCCTGTTCTCCCTCCTCCTCTCCCTCCTCATCCCTTCTCCTCCTCCTTTGCGGTGCTGCGCGTCGGTCTGAGGAGCCTCGGGGCCTTCGGCGCCCCGCCCCCGGCCAGCCCCGGGGTGGTGGTGGTGGTGGTGGTGGTGGTGGTGGGGAGGAGGAGGAGGAGGAGGAGGAGGAGGAGGAGGATAGGAGGAGGAGGAGGAGGAGGAGGAGGAGGAGGAGGGAGGAGGAGGAGGAGGAGGAGGAGGAGGAGGAGGAGGAGGAGGGAGAGGACAAGAAAAGAGCGTGTGTGTGGGGGGGGGGCGGGGGCGGGGGGAAGGTAAGACGACAATGATGCCATGATGTGCCGTTGGCTCAGGATGCGCTCCAGGAGTTCGGGAGCATCTTGGGGCCCTAGAGCGGGTGGGGGGGGAGAAGGTAAGACGACAGCGATACCATGATATGCCGTTGGCTCAGGAGGCGCTCCAGGAGTTGTGTGGAGCACCTTGGGGCCCTCGTTTTCTGGAGCCCGCGAGGAACCGACTGAACTCATGGACACCTGGGAACTCTTGGAGCGTATCGTCTTGTCATGACTTCCTTCTTGCTCCTCTAGGAAGAGGGAGCGGCAGCACGGCTGGGACGGCTGATGCCCTGTAGGCAGGATGCCTCCCTCCACTTACCTACCCACGTATATCTTTTTACTTACTTACTTACTTACTTACTTACTTACTTACTTACTTACTTACGTATGTACTTACTTACTTACTGA
This sequence comes from Prorocentrum cordatum, assembly GCA_963575745.1. Lineage (NCBI taxonomy): Eukaryota > Dinophyceae > Prorocentrales > Prorocentraceae > Prorocentrum > Prorocentrum cordatum. The sequence goes on along the minus strand of CAUYUJ010021045.1, from coordinate 118,098 downwards.
CTTACTTACTTACTTAAGTTACTTCGTTCTCACTTACTTAGTTCCTTCCTTACATCCTTACCCACTTGCTTACTTACAGTCTTACTTACTCACTTACTCTTGTACCTTACTTGCCTTACTCGATTGCGTGCTTACTTACTGACTTACGTACGTACGTACTTACTTACTGATCCTCGCGCCGAAAGGGACACCACCGCAGTGTCTCGACACTTTTCGCTGAACAGCTCCTTCATGTGGGTCCCTCCGAGGGTGGCTCTCGCTACTATCGCCGTCAACGTCAGCCGATGTATAACACCGTCTCCTCTGTGGGAGCGGCGCTGTGATCGGGAGCTGAAAAACACTCCCGCCACCCCCGAATCAGCCGCCCCCCCCAACCTGACCCCCCACAAGCGAGCCGCTGCGTGAAGCATGTCGACTGCGTGGTAAGTCTTCGGGCTGCGCACAAGCAACTCCCCCAGGCAGGCAGTCTCGGCTGGCCCGTTGAGGCCAGCCAGCACTACCCAGGGGGGCTGTCTGGTTGCAACCCGAAGCTTTACCCTGAGATCCAACGTCCCGAACAAATGCAGCATCGTGCAACACCACGGCGGAAGCCTTCGATCCCATCTTTCTGCTGCACTTCTCGAGCTGGGCCGGTCCGTGAGGGCCCCAGGGGCCTGAAGCTGGGCGGAATCGCAATGCGTGAAACAAAATGGGCCCCCAGATTTCCAGGTCCTCCTCCTCCTCCTCCTCCTCCTTTTCCTCCTCCTTTGGAAAAGCCACGAAGCCACCATTGCGTGCTGGTTAAAACCGGCCAAACCGGCCAGGCCTGCATTGGGTCGGCTTCGGGAGGAGGAGGAGGAGGAGGAGGGGTAGGAGGAGGAGGAGGAGGAGGAGGAGGAGGAGGAGGAGGAGGAGGAGGAGGAGGAGGAGGAGGAGGAGGAGGAAGAGGAGGAGGAGGAGGAGGAGGAGGAGGAGGAGGAGGAGGAGGAGGAGGAGGAGGAGGAGGAGGAGGAGCGATCCCTCCCCAGGCCAGGGCGGACCCCGCGGCTTTGGACGAACTAGCCTCCAAAGTTCTGTTGCACCTGCTGACGGTGGGCCTGGAGGCAGCTACGTACAGAGCCCAGGCTGCGAAAGCGGACTCAGGCCCCACCCTAGCAGAGTAGATAGCCATGCAGAAAGCGAAGCGACTCGCCAAGAGAGTCGACCTCGTTGCTGCTGCCGCCACTTCCGCTCACAGGCCACAAGCCTGGAACGGGGGGGCCCGTTGTGCTGTGTGCATGCAGTCCCCCACGAGTCCCCGTGCATAGGCAGGCCCGCCCCCATTCACTTCAGCCACCGCCTCAGGAACACTCGGGGCCTGTGGCGATGCTCAACGTGTGGGGGTCAGGGCAGGCCCAAATCCTGTCTCTGGCAAAGGAATGCACCCGAGCCACCAGAGCAGGTAAGGCCGCCCTGGCCCGCCTAGAGAAGGATGAGTTCCCCCCAAAGCGGGCCTCCTGGTCCGACGCGCCCAGAGGATCGCTCCCTTCGTTCCCTTTCTTTTGGGGTCCCATTTTCCAGTAGTGGACCATGCTCCCTATAAGTCTTTCCAGGAGGAGGAGGAGGAGGAGGAGGAGGAGGAGGAGGAGGAGGAGGAGGAGGAGGAGGAGGAGGAGGAGGATTCCGATCTCGGATTCCGAAGCCTACACCAGCAGCAGCAGCAGCATCAGCAGCAGGAATCTCGCCTCGAACCCATGCAAGCAACAAGCAGCCCATGCCTGGAGATGTGTGCTCTGTATTGGTGATAGTTCCATAGCATCGATCCCCCTCTCGTGATTCATCGCTAAGGGGGCCTGCCATGCCTGTGCAGACGACGGCACGGGCGGAATGCGTCCCTATGGACGCCCGCGCGGGGATCGCCCGAATGAGGCGCACTGGGCGCCGTCAGCTCTGCAGCCGCCGCAAAGGGTGCGGATGCAGAGTAAGAGTGCCAGGCCCTTGGACGTGCCCTGAGGGTGCGCAAGCGCAGCCTCGGAAACTCCTCGCACGCCCTCCGACGATTCTGGCGGCGAGGCAACTCAAGTGCCTCCACGGGCGGCGCACGAACGATACCGTGCGAGGCAGGCGAGAGAACGGGGGGCGGAACACACGAGCAGCTGTGAGGCAGCAGTTCGCACAACGGGGGGCACGTGCACGGCAGAAGTGGGCTGAGGACAGGCTCGTGAGATCTGCCGGGGACGCGCCGAAAGGGTAGAGAAACAAGGGTACCCTGCGGAAGACCACACCAACCAGATCATCGTCTTCGTCATCGTAGTCGCCGTCGTCATCGTCGGCGTCGTCGTCGTCGTCGTCGTCGTCGCCGCCGCCGCCGCCGCCGACGCCGCAGCCGTCGTTGCTGTCGTCGGCGTCGCTGGAGGCAGCGTCGTCGCCGGCGGAGGCGGCGGCGACGGCGGCGCTGGCGGCGTCGGCACCGTCGACGGCGTCCTCGGCGTCCGTGGAGGGCCGCCCGCGC